>PVJC01008894.1:0-47328 GCA_004026665.1 Murina feae | reverse complement strand
CACCCCCACCACCATCACCACCACTATTGCCATCACCACCATCACCACCATTGCCATCCTCATCACCATCTTCATCACCACCATGGTTACCTCCATCATCACCACTGTTACCACCTCCACTAAACCCACCATCACCACCACTATCATCATTCCTATTCAAACACAACTACCAGCACTACCACCTATAACAATACCACTGGTATCAACACCATCCACAACAGCATTACAACTATCCACACTCTACCATCACCCCCACCACCTCCGTCATCACCAGCAGACCACCACTAGCATCACCAACACCATTACTGACATCACCACCTGCATCTCTACAAAACACCATCACCACCACCTTCAACACCATCATGACTGTTATCACCACCACCACCAGTAACAATACAACCATCATCAACAACATATCCACAGCACCACCTCCTTATTATCCCCCAACTCAGTCCACACATTTGCACACTCACCTCCTGGGCTTCTCCATGTGCTTGGGAAGCAGGATGTTCTTATTTGAAGGCAGCTCTCTCAGGAAGCAGGTGTGGAGGATGTGCAGCCACAGATTAGGGGAGACAAAATGCCCTGGGGTGGGAGGATCAAGGGAGGCTTCTAGGAGGAGGCAGGCTAGAGCTGAGCAGGACTGAACGGAGCACAGGGCAGGCAGGGTCAGAGATGCAGGAGGACCAGGCCCGGACTTCGTCTCTGGTGGTGGTGGGGACTGCAAGAGACAGGGTCAACCAGATGGCCCGGCCCAGACTTTGTCTCTGGTGGTGGGTTAGAGTGATTGGGTTTGGGTTGACCAGTTGTCTGTGGAGATGAAAGATTGAAGACAAGGGACTGGTGATTGAGGGGGGGCAGGAGGGAAGGCCAGGGGCGGGGCAGGGGACCAAGAGCAAATAAATGTTGACAGAATAAAAAATTAAAAAATTTAAAAAAAGAGGTGCAGGAGGAGACTGGATGGGCACTTGGGGCACAGGGAGCCCTGTGGCTGGCACGCCCCAATGCCAGCCTTGGTGACTGAGGGGAAGGTGGGCTTTATGCAGTAACTGGCAAGAGCAGCCTGCAGCCCAGAGGACCAGAGCTGGGACACAGATGCTCCTTGGTTCCGAGGGGGTGGCCAGGTCTGCAGAAGCTCAGCCAGAAGGCAGGGCAAACGCTGCCTGTCCCCATCCCCCTCACCCCCAGGGCTCTGCAGCATCCGCAGTCAAGGCCAGACTCCCCATCACTCAGGACACCATTCCTGGGCACAGGGGTGGGGCCAGGCCACCACCCATCCTCACAATGGCCCTGTTCTCCCTGAAGGTGCTGATGTCCGTCATGGAGGAGGAGGTGGCCTGAGCGAAGGCCCAGCGGTTGCTGCTGGACCTGTCCTGCTTGCCCATTCTTCTCTGGAGAAGCTGCTGTCTGTTAGTGGTGAAGTACGCCAACCTCCCCTCCCCTCTCCTCTGGGACACAGAGCTGCAGAGGGCGTGGGAGTGCTGTGTGTGTGGGGGGGGGGGGGGTCCCTGCAGGCCTCTTGGGGTGCGTTTCTGGCTGGGACAGGCAGCCCCCCAGGAGGCAGGGTCCTGGCAGGCAGGAGAGAGGCAGTGGGTGGAGATGTGGTGGGTCTGGAGGTCAGCTCCACAAGAGGCCAGCTGCGGGGAGAGGCCGGGGTCAGGCTGAGAGCACAGAGCAGGCGGGAGCCCCAGACCCCTACTTGTCAGCATTGGACTCACCCCAACAGCTCACCCCCAGTGGGCTGAGTGCCTGGGGCACCTACTTATTGCTCTGACCAACCCGATGAGGTAAGTGCATTTACACTCCCACGTACAGGGGGGACGAGGGGGCTCAGAGCGGCAAGTAACTTGCCCGAGGTGAAGAGCAGGCATTGGAGCCAAGGCCGAGCTGCCTCCTCTCCCAGATGCACCCGCTGGGCCCACATGGAGCATGAAATCCTCGCCCCCCCCACAGGAGGTCCTGTCTTGGCACCCAAAGGCTCCCGGGGACCAAGAAAAGTCCCCTTAGTAAAGCGACGCAGTTCAAGTGACTTCTAGGAGGGCTTGTTGACAGCGAGGGTCGGATTCGATGGGGACTCATCTTGAAATAAAACGAAGGTTACGAGACGTGCATTTCACGCTGTATCTGGCCATGTGCGGAGGGTCTGGGTTATAACGGCAAACGGTTGCTGCGTCTTAGAGGCTGGATCGCAAGCTTTTTCTGTGTTCACGTTTCTTTCTGACGTCTTAGAGGGACCATCCAGGTCGTCTTTCCCGCCTCCAGGCTTCCCGGGCGCTCCCTGGGGTGCTCTGCAGCCTCTGGGGTTCACAGCACAGGCTGGGGGCGCCCTCTCTGTTCCTGTGGCTGTGAGCTAGCGACTGGGCTGAGGCTCTGGGCCCTCAGTGCCAGCCCCTGTGTGTGCGCCACGTCCCCTTCACTCACTCCCACCGCTGACAGTGATCTGTGGCTTCACTGTGCAGCCGGCAGGTGGCATCTGGTGCGGGCACAGCCTTCGGGCAGCAGGAGGGCGGGGGTGTGGTGGGGGGTGTCCAGGTGAACCGGGGATGAGGACAGATTTGAAAAGTGGTCGGCAGTAAGTTCATGTCGTGGCCACTTGTGGATCCAAATTCAATCTCCAAACCGGAAATTCAGCCGCTGTAGGTTCAAAGCCTGAGGCAGGGTGCCCTTCTCCCACAAGCAGACTGAGGTCCATCAGGGAGGACCAACTCGGCAAGGGCGGCTGGGCGGGGGCAGGGGAGAAGTCCTGTCACATTCGCAGCCAGGCCCAGGCCACCCCTGGGAGCTGGGTGTCCCTTCTGCATTGTCCCTGTGGCCAGGCCCACCTGCCATGGGTGCTCTCCCAGCTGGGAGGCAGTACCCCTAGGGCTGGGGATGCACTTCCCACCCTGAAGGTGGGCCCAGCCGCCTGCCCCACAGAGATGCCCTTCCCCACAGACTCCCATCTTTAAAGACAGAATGGCCACCGAGAGGGGCGGCGGCCTCTGGTTCCTAGAGCTGGAGCCAGGCCATGGTTCCAGAAACAAAGCCAGGGGCACTGGAGCTGGACGGGGAGCAGCTCAGCTGACTGCAGCCCTGTCAAACCACCGGCTGGTCAAACCTCCGTCTGATGGCGGCCAGGGAGCCCGCCAGGCCCCTAGCCACGCCCCATCCTGGAACGGAGGCAGCCACGCTCTCCCCACCCTTTCCTGGGGGGACAGCCTGACCCTAGGAGGCAAGTCCTGCACTGGACCGGCTCCTCCAGCTCCAGCAGAGACCAGCCCAGGTGGGCTGTGCCCTCGGGGACCGGCTGTGCCGGGTGGGAGGGGCCTCCCCCCTCCTGCAGCTTCTCCCACAGGACCTCCCACTACGGGCTGGTCTTGGACCTGCGGAACCTGGGGCGGGACATCTTCCTCCTCCAGGTCCTCTTCGGAGCCGTGGGCTTCCTGGCTGGGCCGCCAACAACATCTTGCTCAGGTTCTGCAGCCGCCGTGTGGTCCTGGCCAGCGCCCAGGCCCTGGGAGGCCTCTCCATCCTGCCAACGCGCTGGTCCCACCAGGTGAGGCCAGGGCAGTGGGAGAGGACGGGGCCCGCACACCGCCTGGGTGCTCGCTGCCCGGCCCATGGCACCGCACTTACCACTCGATGGCCCCCGGCTCCTCCCGGCCCCAAGGCTGCCGGGCCCATCACCCCAGCTCTGCCCGTCTCTCATAGTGGCAGCCTTTGCCATGTCATCTCAGGATCCAGTCCCCAAGCAGCCTGCCCGTGACACCGCGGTTCAGAGCAGGGAAGTCGGGGCTGGACCAGCCTCGGGCCGGAGGCGGGAGCTGCAGGGGAAGAAGGGCCCGGAGGCAGGACAGGTGGGCGTCAGGCTGCTGGGAGGAGGCAGGACAGGTGCCAAGTGTGTGGTTCTGTCTCAGAAGCAGGAGGCAGTGAGCTGGGCTGCAGCGCCTGGTCTGACTCCCTGCACCAGGCTCGATGCCTGGAGGCCTCTGTTGCTCAGGAGGCCCTGGGCGAGGCAGGGTGGCTGCAGCGTGCCTGGACCGGGGCTGCCGTGAACCTGCTATTCCCCGTGGTTCTCTGTGACTCCGGGACCCCCACAGGCAGGCGGAGGGACAGTGAGGAGGATTCTGGGTACCTGGGTCCTGCGTGACCCTCTCCTTCACGGGAAGGACCCAGCGCGCTCAGGGCCAAGAGGCCCACCCGCTGGCCTGCTCCCCCATCCCAGACCTGGCTGGGTTCTGGCCTTGCACCCCCCTGGCCACCGCCCTGAGGTCCTCCTGCCCTGAGTCCCGCCTGCCCTGGTGGCCTGGTCCTGCCTGCGACCTGCTTCCAGGGAGGCCTGTGAAGAGCCCAGCCTCCGTCCAGGCTGGCTGGGCCCCTCTCCTCAGACCCCATCTCTCTTTCCTCTCCCAGACGGGCAGGCCCTGCGTGTCGCCTTCGCCATCCTGGGAAAGGGCTGCATCAGCCTGTGCCTGACCTGTGTCTGCCTACAAATCAGAGCCCTTCCCGACCTCACGGCGGTAGGCGGGGCTGCCAGGCAGGGGTGGGTAAGAAAGGGACACCCTGAGAGGGTCAGTGGGGAGGGCAAGGAGGGCTGGGGCATCCAGGGATACCCGGCAGAGGACAGAGGCTGCCAACATGGAGCTGAGCGCACAGCCCAGCGTCCTTCCCCCCAAAGGCTGCCCTCAGCCAGGGCCTCAGAGCAGCCCTTCCCGGGCATCAGCCGGAGGCAGGCATGAGAGGGGAAGCCACGTTGAGCTGCAGAGCCCTCCGCACAGGTAGAGTCTCAGGACCCTGGTGAGGGAGCCCCGAGCTGCCCTGGTCCAGTGGGGACCCCTCCTTCTCCTCCTGCCCCTCCCTATCCTGGCAGAGTGACCCTCAGAACCAAGGCTCCGTGGGACACAGAAAACCAGTGGTCGCAAGTGAGACCACCCCCACGTTGTTAGCCCTGCATCTATTAAAGACCTTTTTGGTTAATGGTTTCACTGGTTAATTCTGCCAAACATTTAAGCAAAAACTACTATCAATTCTACACAAAATCCTCCATAAAATTAAAAAAGAGAGAATACCTCCAAATTCATCCTGTGAGGGCAGCATTACTCTGATATCAAAATCAGAAAAAAAACACATCTATACTAATAAAAGAGAAACATGCAAATTGGTGTCACTCTGCTACACCCCAAGCCATGCCCACCAGCCAATGAGAGCAACTATATGCAAATTAACACAACCAAGATGGCGGTTGGCAGCCACGGAGCTGGAGCAAGCAGGAGGCTTAGTTGCCCAGGCGATGGAGAAAGCCAAGCTTCCTGCCTGCCCTGGCCAGCTATGGCCTCTGCTCAAGGCAACAAAGTTTCAATTGTAGAAGATAAATAAACCCCAGATACCTGCTTTCAGCCAGCCTCACTGGGAGCTTGGGTCGCTGGGGGCCATGGCCAGCCTGCAAACAGCCATCAGCCCCTCACCCAGGCTGTCCAGGCACCCCAGTGGGGATCCCCATCCTGAAGGGCAACACATCATGACCAAGTGGAGTTTGTCCCAGGAATTCAAAGTTGGTTTAATATTCAAAAATCAAGGCAAACAAACAAAACTGTGAACAAGCCATGGGATCGTCTCAATAGAAAGAGCACTGCACAAAGTTCAGCATTTAGTCCTCATCAATGGCATCCAGCCAACTAGGAATCCAGGGAACTCGCTCCACCTGGTGACGGGCACCTAGGAAAACCCTAGTGTACACCACGCTTACTGGGGGAGCACGGGTGCTTTTCAAGGTTGTAAATGAATCTCCATTCAACATTGGTCCTGGTCAGTGCACTTAAGGCAAGAAAAAAACAAGTAGAAGGCATACAGATTAGAAAGCAAGACAAAACTGTCTTTAGTTGCAGATGACGTAATTGTAGAAAATACTTAAAATTTACTAAAATGTTACTAGAAATAGTAAAGCGGTTTAGTAAGGTTGCAGGTTACAAGGTCAATATACAAAAACCGATTGCATTTCTGTGTGCTAGTAATAATCAGAAAATGCCATTTAACGGCATGAGGCAGAAAGGCAAGATCCATGCATACACTGAAAGCTATGCAACATTGCTGAAGAGTTAAAGACCTAAATAAATGGAGAGATATACCATGTTCATAGATTGAAAGACTCTATCACCGAGATGTCAGTTTTCCACATATGAATTTATAGATTCAATGCAATCCCAGTCGCACAGTGGCCCAGCGGGTCCTGGGCCTGACACGGAGGGGGCAGGACACCACAGGAGCTGCTCAGGTCTCCTCACTCAGCAGGTGGCAGTGGCAGCTGGAGGGGCTGCAGCCTGCCTTGCTCCTGGAGGAGGCGCCTAATGGAGCCAGCCCATGGCTTTTCCAGCCGGCCACGTGTACAATTCTAAGAGCTGAGAACGGACTTCCTGTCAGAGACGCAACCGTCGTGGCTCGGGAAAGCCCCTTGGCCAGGCCCCATGGGGAAGGTGAGACCCTGAGGACACCTGTTTTTTAGAAGAAAGAGCAACAAAAGAGGAAAAAAGGAACAGCCCTCTGTGGTGGGGAGAGCCGAGGAGAGAGAGGGTGGGGAGGAGGCTGCGGGGTGAACCCAGAGGCTGAAGGCGGCCAGCAAGAGGGATGTGCCGTCCATACAGGCAGGGTGTTCTCAGGGCGATGGGCAAAGGCGCCCTTTGTCCCTTAAGCCTCGAAGACTTAGGCAAATGGTGCGTGTGTGTGCATCTGTTTGCGTGTGTGTGCACGCATGTGTGTGTGAATGAAGGAGGGGGCTGACATTCACGTGCATGTGCGTCCAGGATACAGATGCATCCAGGACAGAAACTCAGGGAGGATCACAAGCCCCGTGGCAGACGGACGGGGGACAGGGTCCTTCCAGGAGCCGGGAGGCTCCCCTGTACCCTCCTCCCGAACCTTCCCGCGTTCTGCTCCAGCGGCTCGGGTGGGCGTGAGCCTGAAGGCCCGGGCCCCAGTCCCTGCACCCTGGGTGTTCTCTCTCAAAAAGGAGGAAGGTGCTCATCAAAGCCACCACGCTGCCCGGCCCCTGGCTCAGCGGCTCAGTGAGCGGCGACCTAGGAACCAGAAGGTTACGCTTTGGGTCCAGGTCAGGGCACACGCCCAGGTTGCAGCTCAGTCCCCAGTGTGAGGCGTAAGGGAGGCAGCCGACCGATGGTTCGCTCATCACTGACGTTTCTCTCTCTCTCCTCTCCCTTCCTCTCTGAAATCAATAAAAATAAAAAAGGAGACACGAGAGGAGATGGTGTGGTGGCGAGGCATAGCGCCCTGCCCACAGTCAGCCTCGTGCCCATCAGGGATTAACGGGTGTTGGGGGGGCATCATTCGGAGAGCGGCAAGGCAAGCTGCTTGTGCTAGGACCGCTGCCTGCAGCAAAGGCCGCACCTGGGACGCTGGCCCAGCCGCTGGACAGAGGCACCGCTCCACGGAAACGGCACAGGGGCAGGCCGGGCAGCACCCACATCCGCCTTGTAAAAACGTTAACAGGTGCCAGCTGGTCGCTGTCAGCTGCGGGCGAGGCCCTCGCCAAGCGAGCGGGCAAAGTCCTGCTCCTGGAGCGGCTGAGTCCCGACCAGGCTGGCTCCAGCGGCTGGTGAGCGCCTCGGTTGAATTTTAACGTGACGATCGTGTTGACACGAGGAGAGCGAAGTCCCCGTGGTGAAGGGAGGACGGGCGCACGGAGAGGAAGGAGCCAGCGGCTGCCCAGCGCCGCCCGGTCTCCTTGACCTACTTTAGCGAAGATTTGTTCAGGGGCCCGAGGCCGCTGGGGCAGGGGCTCCTGGGAAGCTGGAACCAGCGAAACAAGTGTGGCTGTGGCCAGGGCTGCAGCAGCTCACACGATGGGCCCGTTAAAGGCACCTGCACTCAGCCCCCAGCCTCGGCCCCTGTCACACACTCAGCCCCTGAGATGCACTCAGCCCCCAGCCTCGACCCTGAGATGCACTCAGCCCTCAGCCTCAGCCCCTGTCATACACTCAGCCCCTGGGATGCACTCAGCCCTCAGCCTTGACCCCTGGGATACACTCAGCCCTCAGCCTTGACCCCTGGGATGCACTCAGCCCTCAGCCTTGACCCCTGGGATGCACTCAGCCCTCAGCCTTGACCCCTGGGATGCACTCAGCCCTCAGCCTTGACCCCTGGGATACACTCAGCCCTCAGCCTTGACCCCTGTCATACACTCAGCCCCTGGGATGCACTCAGCCCCCAGCCTTGACCGCTGCCTGAGATGGTGGGGAGCCAGCAGTCCGAGGCTACCCTGGCGCCAGGCCTCGTTGCTCCCTGGGACCAGCGGCTTTGAGGCCACGGAAGACGTGTTTCCATGTAGCCAGGGCCTGCGACAGCTCTGGAGCGATGCAGGGGCAGGAAGCAGGTTCTGTTGACGAGTGCCCACTGGGTCCCCATGCAGTGCCACAGAGGTGAGAACGGGTGACCCCAGATGTCAGCCGGGGTGGGGTGGGGACTGCTTTTCTGTGGGGAAATCTTTCATGGGACCTTTGGCGACACGGCAGGAAAGCCAGGCGTTCAGGGTGGCAGGAGGCCAAGGCGCAGACGTCAATCTGGGGTGCCCTCTAAGGAGGGGCTGAGCCAGGAGCTCAAGGAAGAGCGCACATGAGGGAAGTGGGTGCTGATCTGCGGGGAGCAGACCCTAGCGGGCGAGGAGGGACCGGGGCTAAGGCAGGGGTGTCTGCCCTGCAGCTTCAGTGGCCTCCCAGCATCCTCTTTGCTCCCACACGCCTTCCGCCAACCTCAGAAGTTACAGACACGGATGTTGGAGCTGGGCCGACCTGAGCTGGAGCCCTGGTTCTGCCACGGAGCGGCTGTGACTTAGACTCCTCTCTCTGAGACTCAGTTTTCACGTCTGTAAAATGGGTATAAGACTGTGCAAGGACTGTTGGAAGGATGTGATGACTTAACGCAGGGGAGAACTTACATGTCCAACACATAATAAAGACTCAAGGCCACTGACCATACTCAGCATCTTATCAGCATCAGCACCATCATCATGAAGCACTGAGCACCTCAGCTGTGGGTGGGGAATTCTGAGCCGAGCCCGTGGCCACAGTTGGGGCACATTTGGTGCTGACGGAGAGTGGGTCCACTGCTTTTCCCAGGAAGGCAGGAGCCCAGCCTTCCAGAACTGCCTGGGACAGCAGCTTGGAACAGGTGACACCCAGAGGCCAGATCTTCAGTTCTGGAGAGGACTGGTGTTTGGGGCCTTACTTTGCACCTGGGCGGCCAGAGAAGATGAAGACCCTCAGAGAACCGTGTCTTCTTATCATGAAAACGACGTTGCCAAGCGGGGATATGATGCCCCTTTTACAGATGAGGAAGTCGAGGCCCTGGGAGCCCAGATTCAGAGACCACGAAGCCTGCATGGCCGCTCCCCTGCCCTGTCTGGGCCCCGCTCTGAGCACAGGTGGGGATACGATGACTCAGACCCGGCCCTGAGGAAGCCCGCACCCCAGGACCCGGCAGGGGGAGGGGCCCAGGCTGGCCAGGGGCAGGCTGCTCGGAGGGGCAGGGGCAGGAGAGGAGAAGCTGGCAGGGGTGGGTGGGTTTGGGTGGTGGTGATGGCCCTCAGGTAAGAGAACAGGAGGCCCCCATCCTGGGCTTTCAGGAAGGAGTGGGCAGCCATGTGGAGGAGGCAGCAAAGGTGTGAAGGGGGTGAGAGAGGAGGGGTGCCTGCAGGTTGTCTCTGAGGCACTAGGGAGTCATGGGCCTGCGGGGGACAAGCTGGCGGCTGGCAGGTGCTTTCAGAGCCGCCTCTCAGGGGCTCGTCCACCTCAGAGAATCCAGCCCGGAGAGGGGGGCAGGCGGAGATGGAGGCTCAGCCTGGGCCCCTCCCCCTGCCGGGTCCTGGGGTGCGGGCTTCCTCAGGGCCGGGTCTGAGTCATCGTATCCCCACCTGTGCTCAGAGCGGGGCCCAGACAGGGCAGGGGAGCCGCCATGCAGGCTTCATGGTCTCTGAATCTGGGCTCCCGAGGCCTCGACTTCCTCATCTGTAAAATGGGCATCATAGCACCGCTTTGCGATGTGTTTCATGATAAGAAGACACGGTTCTCTGAGGGTCTTCACCTCTCTGGCCGCCAGGTGTAATGTAAGGACATTAACAGTGTCCCGGGGTCTGGGGACCCCAGAGTCTAGAGCAAACTGAGCTGGTGGTGGCTGCCACCACCTCCGGCCGGCTGCCTAGATTCCACCTGCCCTGCTGGCCCCCCAGGGACTTGTCTGAGTCACTGACAATCCTCACTCTGCCGGCCTTTCTCCTGTCTGGCCAGGGGCCAGCGGCAGCTGCTGTCGCCACAGGACACGGGGTGGGGAGGCATCTCGATCTGGCCGGGGAGATGCCCACAGTGTGCCCAGGTCCAGGGAAAAAGGAGAGCTGGCCACCTGTGTCCTCTCTCAGAATGATGTCATCCCACTGCTCATCCTGATGGCATGAGGCTGGCTTTGGGGACGGGGGGGGGGGGGGGACGCCAAGCCTTCACTCATGCCAGGCACCCCGGGGAGGAGAGCCGCCCCGATCGGCCAGGCCCAGAGGAACTCTCCGTGACCAAGAAATGACTTGTGTCGTGCGGGAGCCGTTGTGCGTTGGGGCTTGGGTGTGACGGCAGCTGGCAGTCCCCTAATTGACTCAAGTCCTATCCTGTTCAGGTACCACTGCTCACCTTCCCTTGCCGTCAAACTCCCTGCAGGGGTTGTCTGCAGCCATTGTCTCCACTTCCTGCATTCGGTACAACCCCATGCCCATCTGGACTCCACAGCGCACAGCAAGCCTGCCAGCTGCGGGCACCCAGCACGTCCGCCTGCCAACACAGGCCCCCTCCAGGCCTTGCCCGCCACCCTCAGCTCCAGGCCTCACCCACCACCCTCAGCTCCAGGCCTCACCCACCACCCTCAGCTCCAGGCCTCACCCACCCTCAGCTCCAGGCCTCACCCACCCTCAGCTCCAGGCCTCCCAGGCCTCCCCAGCCGCCCCTCCTGTCGGGGACTCTCCTCTCCCGCAGTAACATGGGGGAGCAACCTGAGGTCCTCCAGGAGGTGACGGGAGCGTCCCAGCCACGACACAGGAGCGGGAGTGGAAGCCGCTCCGGCAGCTCAGGGAGAACCCAGGGGACGTTCCTAAGTGAAAAGTATAAATTCTGGGATTGCCGGGCCCGTCGCAGGGAAATCAGTCTCACCCGGGGGCCGAGGAGTGGCCGCCCTCCCCAGGAGGAGGCTGACGGGCTGCAAGATGGAAGGAAGTTTGCTCCTCCGCCCATTCCCTCCATGTTTCCCGCGTCCCTACTGTGTGCCAGGCGCTGCTCCTGTGGCAGGCACACAGCAGGGAACAAAACCGGCCGAGTCCCCACCTTTTAATCCTCACCCAGGGTGTTTTCATTAAACGTTTTTAGAGCCAGAGGAAGGGAGAGAGAGAACTGCTGACGTGAGGGAGAAGCATCGAGATGGAGACGGCAGCCCAGGTGCGTGCCTGACCGGGACCAGCACGCAGTGTGGTCTGGTTTTGTTTTTTGTGGGTTTGGTGGGTATTCGGGTGTGGGCTGCACTCCACTCGCTGAGCCACCGGCCAGGGCAAGGCCCTCCTTCAAGGAGCGACATGCAGTGGGGAGGCCAGACGGAGGGAGACGGGGAGGCGGAAGGCGAAGGTGCCGGACGGTGGCAAATGCAACGGAGAACGAGCAGCAGGAGAGGGAAGTGGGGGGCGTGGGGGGGGGTGTGAAGTTAGCCCCGTGCTCAGGGAAGCCTCGCTGACGACAGGCCTCTCAACAAAGACCAGAGGGAAGTGAGTTGAGTTTCCGACAGGAAAGAGCAGGCGAAGGCCCCGAGGCAGAGACGTGCCTGGGTCCCCAACAGCCAGGAGGCCAGGGGGGCTGCGGTGGAGGCGGTGAGGCCTCGTGCTGCAGGGCTCGTCCGCGCCGCCAGGTCCGAGCAGGACAGAGACAGGGCGCCTGGACGGGAACAGAACCCACCGACCTGTGTGTGAGAACCAGCTGTGCAGGCTCACGGGGAGGCCGCTGCACAGAGGGGAGAGGCGGCATGTCCCCGTGTCCTGGGCAGGGCTCCAGGACGTCCTGGCCAAGGGTGTGTGGGGCGTGGAAGGACGAGAGGGCAGGGACGGCCCTGGGGTGGTCCTGGCGCCTGCTCATGGGGAGTCGGGGGAGCAGCCCAGGGAGAGCGAGCTCAGCTTTGGGAGTACGCGTGAGGCCGGGACTCAGAACACACACACATACACACACACACACACACACGCCTGCACACGCACACATACACGCGCGCGCACACACCTGGCACACACAGGTCCTGTGCACAGGATGTCGCTCAGGCTCACGCCAGCCCCAAGATCAGGAGGGTCCCAGCGAGGCCGACCCGGGTGCGAGGGGGGCTGCAGTCCCGGGGCAAAGCCCAGCCCACACCCGCCAGAGACCCAGCCACGCAGGGCACTGCTCCCTGACGTCGGGTTAAACTTTGACCGAGGGAATGATTGCCAACCCTCTTCCCCAAGCGCCCCCTGGCCCGCTTAGTTCCAGCCGGGTGACCGCGTCTCAGCTGTCCGCGCTTCTCAAGTTCATGGCCGAGGAGGTGCCAGCGGCGTCAGGGCCGCGCCGCGCAGCCTCGGGTCCCCGTTGGAGCCTCCCTGAGTGACAGCTGTGAGCCCGGCCCATGCTCTGGGCTGCCGGGCGGGAGATGCCCTCGCTGCCCGCTGGCGGCCGCCCCTGGACCCTGGGGGAGCGCCATGGCCTTCTCTGAGCTCCTGGACCGGGTGGGCAGCCTGGGCCGCTTCCAGGCGCTGCAGGCCGTGGCCCTGGCCGTGCCCCTCATGTGGCTCACCACGCAGAACATGCTGGAGAACTTCTCGGCGGCCGTGCCCGCACACCGCTGCTGGGTGCCCCTCCTGGACAACGGGACGGCCCCAGCCAGCACCCCCGACGCCCTGGGCCCCGACGCCCTCCTGGCCGTGTCTGTCCCTCTGGGCGCCCACCACGGGCCCCACCCGTGTCGCCGCTTCCGCCACCCACAGTGGCAGCTCCTGGAGCCCAACGCCACGGCCACCAACTGGAGCGAGGCCGCCACGGAGCCGTGCGTGGACGGCTGGGTCTACGACCGCAGCACCTTCACCTCCACCATCGTGGCCCAGGTAGGGCCCCCGACCCCTCCCCCAGGCCTGGCACCTTCACGGCCTAAGTCACTGCTTGTCGTCAGCAGCGTGCGGACAGGCCGGTCCCGGAGCTCCTCTCGCCGGCAGCCCTCCGTGGCCGCCTCCCCCTGCAGGGGGGCTGGTGGCAGGAGACGGCCTGCCGAGGCCCTGGCGGGTGGGACAGCAGGTGACACGACTGGCACCCTCTCGTCAGCGGTGACGCAGGCGGCTCCCTGGCATGCACGCGCAGCTGCTCCTCTGCCACGGGGCTCAGGGAACGGTCATGAGACTCCCAGGGGTGACCCGCCAGGCGCATGGGCAAATCTGGGCGCAGGAGGGGGCCGCCGCAGCAGGCGGGAAGGGGCCTCTTGATAAAGAACCAGAGGGAAGTGGGAGCGATGAGGCCAGAGAGGGCTGGACCCCGCCTGGGCTGTCCCACGGGCCCTGCCCTGCAGCCCCAGGGGCACCAGGCTGCCCACGCTCCAGTCCCCGGGGCCTTCCCTCAAGCTCTCCCTCCCACCAGGGCTCCCCGCTTCCTGAGCTCAGCCCCCCTTCTCCCTGCAGTGGGACCTGGTGTGTGACTCGCAGGCCCTGAAGCCCATGGCGCAGTCCATCTTCCTGGCCGGGGTCCTGGTGGGAGCCGCCGTGACCGGCCAAGCTTCCGACAGGTGCGAACCCTGCCCCTCCAGGCCGCGCGCTCGGGGCCCCTCCCCCCAACACCCCAGCTGTGCTGGGCACAGGCTGTGCTCGCACCCTCTCGGCCTTGGCTTCCTGAGTCTCCTTGGGGCTGAGGAGGGTTCCGCTCTCCTCAGACATTCATGGTGGACCGCCCAGCTGCCCGGCTGCCCCCTCTGCAGCTGCCCGGCTGCCCCGCTGGCGGGAACGCATTCCCCCGCAAGCACCGTTGTGCCCGCTGTGCTCACAGCATCCACAGACCAAGAGCCTGGCTCTGGCCCTGGCTGGTGTGGCTCAGTGGATGGAGTGTCGGCCTGTGGACCGAAGGGTCCGGGTTCGATTCCTGTCAAGGGCACAGCTCTTCCTGGCCTGGGCCCTGGTCGGAGTGCGTGCAGGAGGCAACCAATCGATGTATTTCTTTCTCTCTTTTCCTCGCTCCCTTCCACTCTCTAAAAGATCAATCCTCAGGTGAGGATTAACCAAAAAAAGAAAAAAGAATGTGGCTCTAGCCCCAGGTGTCATTTTATTTTTAAAAATATTTTTATTGGTTTCAGAGAGGAAGGTAGAGGGAGAGAGAGAGAAACATCAATGATGAGAGAGGATCATGGATCGGCTGCCTCCTCCATGCTCCCCACTGGGGATCGAGCCTGCAACCCAGGCATGTGCCCCGACCAGAATCGAACCCGGGACCCTTCGGTCCGCAGGCCGATGCTCTATCCACTGAGCCACACCAGCCAGGGCCCCAGGCATCACGTGAGCGTCCCCTCTGCTCAGTGAGTGAGCAGAGTGTGGGCTCGGGTGCTGTCTCCGTGGCCAACCCCGTGGCCCCCTCCTGTGTGGCAGGTTTGGGCGCAGGCTGGTGCTGACCTGGAGCTACCTGCAGATGGCCGTGTGGGGCACCGCGACCGCCTTCGCCCCCACCTTCGCCCTGTACTGCCTCTTCCGCTTCCTGGGGGCCCTGGCCATCGCCGGCGTCATGATGAACACCGCCACGCTCCGTAGGTGCCCCCGGCCCGGGCGAGCAGGGAAGGCCCCGCAGGCTCCGGGGGTGACCGGTGTGTCCCCTGCAGTGATGGAGTGGACGTCTACTCGAGCCCGCGTCTTGGCCATGACCTTCAACTCCCTGGGCTACAGCTTCGGCCTGGTGTTGATGGCCGCCGTGGCCTACGGCGTGCGCGACTGGGCGCTGCTGCAGCTGGCGGTCTCCGTCCCCTTCTTCCTCTGCTTCCTGTACTCCTGGTGGGTGCCACCGGCCCAGCCCACCCTCCACCCAGGGGAACGGGGGACGCCTCCCGCTGGGGCCAGCAGAGTCCAAGGGGAGCTAGAGGTGCTGAGAACTGTTGACTGCCTGGGCGGGCGGAGGGGGGGGTGGGGGGAAGAAGGGGGGTAGAGGGAGGAGGAGGCAGGTATGTAGGACCAAAGACCCTTCTCCAGGCCTGACCCTCAGGGCAAGTGTAAAGCTGTTTGCAGGGGTGTAAGGTGGGAGGGGGGGTCGGCTCAGGCAGGAAGTGCAGCCATGGAGACAAGGGGGCGGGTTGTGGTATCCGCGCACTGACAGATAGTAGAGGTGGGACCCTGGCAGGCTCAGGGCCTTGGCGGCTGGAAGGACTGTGCCCCTCTAGCTACTGGCGAGGGGGTGGGGGGGAGGGGCACCTTACTGCACTCAGGCGCCCCCAGGCCTGGCTCCCAGGTGAGGCAAGGGAAGGGCATGGGGTCAGAAGGGAGGCAGAAAGGGGAGAACAGGGACCCCCATCTCAGTCCAGCGGAGGGAGGAGGGAGCAGGAGGGAGGGAGGAAGGAGAGCCTGCCGGGAAGGGGGGCGGCTGAGATGGTGTGGCTGCCACATGTCAGTGCCCGTCCTGCCCGCCCCTGACCTCACCTCCCGAGTCTAGGACCTGATGACACCAGTGAGGCCACCCCGTTGGGCAGAGAGGTGGAGGGTCAGCGAGGCTTGTGTAGGCCAGACCCTGAGCCACCCACTGGGGTCACAGGCAGTGAACCCCCCACTCTGCCCTCCCTCCCGCCCCAGGTGGCTGGCGGAGTCGGCGCGGTGGCTGCTCATCACGGGCCGGCTGGAGCAGGGCCTGCGGGAGCTGCAGCGGGTGGCCGTCATCAACGGGAAGAGGGCAGCGGGGGACGCGCTGACCATGGAGGTGAGGCAGGGTGAGCCTTCCCCAGGGCTGGACCTGCCTTGGTGAGGGCCTGGCTCCCTAGGTTAAGGGGGTGTGGGGGGGGCTGCTGGAGCTGCCGGTGCTGACGATGCCCCCTGCCCCCCAAGGCCGTGCTCTCCGCCATGCAGGAGGAGCTCAGTGCGAGCCGGGCTCCCGCCAGCCTGGGCCACCTGCTCTGCACGCCTGGACTGGGCCTCCGGACCGGCGTCTCCACTCTGTGCTGGTAGACGCCCTTCACCCGCCCACTGGGCCCCCTCCGCCCGCTGCCCCCCGGCTGCCGGGGACTCAGGCAGGGCCTCTGAGGCTCTCCGGCTGGTCCCTCTGGTCTGGGGGTGGGGGGAGGCGGGGGGCTCCAGCACAGGGCCTGCGCCGCCATCAGCGGAATGGCCCAGGCCCGGTGGCTCAGGCGGCTGAGTGCGGAGAGAAGAGAGGAACAAGGAGGATCCACAAGGAAGGCGAAGGCGCTGCAGGAGCTGAAGAGCCCGTAGGACAGGAGAGTCAGGGCTCAGCACCAGACAGCACACCCGCCCTCGTGTGGAGGGACCAGGAGGAGGGCGGGGATTCTCAGAGCCAGAGCCCGGGAGCCAGGGCCACCCAGCGAGGCCTCAGAGGGGGGCCTGCTCAGGGGGCGAGGGAGCCCTGCAGGGGACAGGGTACCCGGGGCACCCAGGGCAAGGGAGGGAGGAACCCCCTGCTTCTCCCCTGGCCCCGCCTCCAGCCTCTCACCAGTGCCCCCCATTGGCCAACCCTGCAGCACTGGCAGGGACCCTGGGAAGTGCGGAGCCCGCCCTCTGCCCTCCCGGCCCACAGGAGGGCGGAAGTGGGTCTGAGAACAAACAGCAGTGGCCTCACTCCACCTGTTCCGCGCCCAGGTTCGCCTTCGGGTTCACCTTCTTCGGCCTGGCCCTGGACCTGCAGGCCCTGGACAGCAACATCTTCCTGCTCCAGGTCCTCATTGGGGTCGTCGACATGGCCGCCAAGCTAGGCAGCCTGCTGCTGCTGAGCTGTGCGGGTCGCCGCCCCACGCAGGCGGCCTCCCTGATGCTGGCCGGGCTCTGCATCCTGGCCAACGTGCTGGTGCCCCGCGGTGAGCGGGCAGGTCTGGGTGCCATCGCTGTGGCCGAGGAGCCTACCTGGGGAGGGGGCCTGAGCCAGGAGCACAGACCCCTGGCCCCTCCCCTGCCCCCTGCCCCCCTGCCCCCCTGCCCCTCCTCTGCGGGTGCTGGACGCAGCCAGGAAGGAGGCGTCCGGAGAGGTGGTGGTGGCCTGTACTGGGCAGTGGAACAGGGGTGGGGTGGGGGGGGCGGTGACATGGTGAAAACTGTGGAGATAAAATAAGGACTCGGTGATGAGTTGGGGGGCCAGGGCAGGGAAATAGGGTGGGCGGGGGCGGTCAGGGAGGACTCCCTGGGTCTGGCTCTGGGTGTCTGAATGGGAAACAGATTGGGGGGATCAGAGAATGTGGCTCTGAGGTCACTCAGGACATGGTGTATGTGTGGGGTCTGGGGACACCCAAGTGGAAGCGACACAGACATGTGGGAGGCCAGGGAGGGAGCCTCCATCGGACCCTGGGCCCTGCCCATCCTGCCATCCCCGTCTCTGCCCACAGCGATGAGGCCCTTGCGCTCAGCTCTGGCCCTGCTGGGGCTCGGCTGGATAGGGGTGGCCTTCACCTGCGTCTCCATCTACACTGGGGAGCTCTTCCCCACTGTGCTCAGGTGAGGCCCTGGGCTGGGAGGGCAGGACGGGGTGGTCTTCCCCAGGCCTGGGTGTGCATGCCTTGTGCCTCTCTTCCATGTGGTCTCAGGCTGACACCCTGCACCTCCCTGGGCAGAGCAGGGCTGGGCCAGAGGGGGAGGCCAAGGCCGTGGGTGGGCAGAGTGGCCCCTCACGGGGCACCTGTGCCGGCAGGATGACCGCAGTGGGCCTGGGCCAGATGTCGGCCCGAGGGGGAGCCATCCTGGGGCCTCTGGTCCGGCTGCTGGGTGTCTACCACCCCTCACTGCCCCTGCTGGTGTATGGGGCGGTGCCAGTGCTGAGCGGCCTGACTGCACTGCTGCTGCCTGAGACCCAGCACCTCCCACTGCCCGACACCATCCAGGATGTGCAGAACCAGTGAGTAAACCAGAACCCCAGAGCTGGTGGGCCTGGCCCTACCCCATCCCTGGACAGAAGAGAAGGAGAGGCCCAGAGAGGGATAGGATTGGCCGAGAGTCACACAGCACATCTGTGAGAGAGTGGAGGCCAAGGGCTGGGTCTCCCGACCGACAGTGTGGATTGTGTACCCTGTTCTTCGTTCTACTATTTGAGGCCCAAATGGCCCAGCTACCCCAGCTGCACCTTGAGAGAATCAGGGGGAGGGAGTGTAGCCCTATGAAAGGGGGGCGCCGAGGGCAGGAAGCCATTGTTGGGGTCTTCACTGGCCCCAGACTCTACTACGATAGCCCCAAGATGTCTTCAAGGCTGTCACTGCCCATTGCCCTCCACCACGTGCTCGGGGAGCTCAGCCCTGGGCCCTGAGAGCAGCAGGATCTGCTGAATCCTCAGGAGGGACACAGGTCAGAGGTCAGGGGTCACTACACCTTCAAGACACAACCAGTCCGCATCTTTCCTGAACAGGTCAGTAAAGAAGGCAACACACAGTGCCCGGGGGCCTTCTGTCCTGAAATCCACGCAGTTTTAGGCTTCCTGCGAAGGGCCAGGGAGGAGCCTGCTGTCCTCCGCTGACGGCAGGAGAGCAAAGGCCTGGATTTCCAGGGGGCCTGGGGCTGCCCCTCCAGCCAGCCCTGCCTCTTGCCGAGGAGCTGCCTTCAGCACAGAAAGGGCAAAGGATGGTGTGATTGGCAGGAGGCCACTTAACCTCCATTCACGGGTGCAAAGAGGAAGGAGGCCAGGCCCGGGGGGACGGGCCAGCCTGTCGATCCCAGCTGCCCCCTTGCTGCTGGGCTCAGCGGGCTCCGCGGGCTCCGAGGCGGATCATCACCCGCGGTCAGAGCCTCCCAGCTCCTCACCCAGCCTGAGGGCTCACAGTGACGGAGTCTTGGCGCCTCGGCTTCACCCGAAAGGTGGCTCCTGGCCCCTCCTCCTCTCCACACTCCAGCCACACAGCCAGTCCCGCCTGGCGGCTACTCCTGCCTGGAACCCCGCTGCCACCTTCTCTACGAACGCCCACAGCCTCCCAGACCCAGGCCAATGTCCTCATTCCAGACCCCAGGCCCAGCCTGAGGATCTAATGAAACCCTTACCCACGGACCCGGCCACACACCTGGCTCCCACCCCCAGCCTGAGAGTGCCCGGAGGGTGGGGTGTCCCCAGCTCCCACTCAGAGGCGGGCGGGCGGCGGGGCACAGGTGGGAGGGAGATGAGAGCGTGAATAAAGGAACAAATGACTGGCCCTCACCGACTCAGCAATGGCCCAAGGTCTGCCGGGCGGGGGCTCCTGGCTGGGGGCTCCTGAGCGGCTGCCCTCCCCCGCCCCGGTGTGGGCCAGGCACCAGGCTGGCACCTCAGGGGATCGTCTCATTCCGTCTTTTCCTGAAGCCTTTGAGGTAGACTTTGCCGTTTCACAGGTGGGAAAACTAAGGCTCCAAGGGACGCTCAGCCAGGAGGGGCTGAGTCAGGAGTCAGCCCGGGGCTGCAGGCGTCCAGAGCCCAGCTCAGGCCTCAGGTCCCGCGGCCAGCGGTGCTCCGAGAGGGCGGGGCCTCCCCTCAGAACAGTGAGGCCCAAGGGGCCTTCCGGGAGGTCACAAGCTTCCGGGACCCAGGGCCCTGCGCCTCTGGGGCCACCAGGGAGGGTCATCACATGGCCGAGTGCGCACCCTGGGGAGGGAGACAGGTGCCCCCTTGGCAGCAGCCACGGGCCTGTGTCACAGCTGGGCGCAGCCCCCTGATGGCACCACGGGCTCCATGTCCACCTCCAGGGGGGACATCCTCCCACAAGAGCCTCGCACTGGCCGAGCTGGTGTTCCCTCCCCGGGGGCTTGCAGGGCAGGGCTTCCAGGTCCAAGGCTTCGGCCAGGCTTCACGGCTAGCTCCCTCCCCAAACCCTGCCCTTGTTCCCCCACAAGGCGGACTCTGCTGACACATCCCCGGGTACTAACTGCCACAAGGGGTGGGCCTGGAACTTCTGCCACCTCCGGGCCAGCCAGACCCCGAGGGCCCAGCTCAGGCCCAGGGGCTAAGTTCAACACCAGGGGCCCACGACCAAGGAGGTGAGACCGAGGGGACCATCTCTTGCAGATGGGTAAACTGAGTCAATGGCAGGTCCAGGAACCTCTCCTCCTACAGCCGAGCCTTTGAGCCGGCCCCAGTCCGGGAGCTCTGCCTCCCTGTGCAGAGGAGCACTCGGCCTGCAGTCCTCCGGCTCCCACCCGGCCTCTCTGCCCCAATTCTGACGGCTGTGCAGGCTGTTCTAGGATTTCTGAGGGATGCTCCTTCCCTTCTTGACACCCAAGGACACCTGCTTGCCTGTTCCGTCTTCTTTGGCCCGTGGTGACAGGCAGGGGCGCCTGGGGAAGTCTCTGTCCCTTGGACAGAGCAGCGGCGGAGGACCCAGGGGCGAGGCCAGTGCCCGCTCAGGGACAGGACAGCCTGGCAAGACTGCCCCAAGCTGGGGCCTCCCCCAGGCTTCCACAGGGGCTACAACTGGCCTTGGGGATGCTGACCTCAGACTCCGACTGAGCAGTGAGGGAAAGGGGGGGACCAGAGCCTCCCCACCCTGAGGGGCTGGTGAGGAGGGCAAGGAGAGGACAAGGCCATGAAACCCACACCCAGGCAGCTGGGGCAGGACCCACTCTTCCCTCCTTGATGGGATTGGGTGGGACCCCAAGGTGGGAAGAGTTCCAAGACAAAGGCTGCATCCCAGGAGGGAGGAAGGGAGGGAGGGAGGGAGGGGAGCTGAGCCAACAGGGTGGGGCTCCAGCAGGGATTGAGCCCAAGAGCCTGGGGGGTGTCTAAGCTGAAACATGGACCAGGTCCGTGAGCTGGAAAATGCATGAGAACGAGCTGGGCAGAAGCAGAGCTGCCATGGATGGAAACAGGATGAATCAGGCAGTGAAGGGTGATGGTGCGCCTAGGGCGCGAGCAGGCAGACAGGAGAGGGGCATGCTCCCCGAGCAGAAGGGGAGGAGCCCTGGGGGGCGGAAGCGTGGCTGAGCCACCCTCATGTTCAGGGCTTGGCGGTCCACCACCACCAGGGAGACAGATGCACCCCACCTGCACTCCGCGCTCCTGAGGGGGCCTGACACCCGGCTCACCTACCACCCCCCCCTTGCAACTGGGGGGCTTACCAAACAGACCTGCCGGGATAGCTCAGTCGGTTGGAGCATCGCCTTAAAGTGCAAGGATGCAGTTCTACTCCTGGTCCAGGCACATGTGAGAACCAACCAATGACTGTTTCTCCCTCCCTACTTTCCTCTTTCTAAAACAACAAAAACCCAGAGCCATCTCTCAGCTCGTCCGGGCCTGTGGGCCCATTTAGTGTCTCCACGAAGGAGCAAACCCCTAAGGTATGCTGGGTCCACTTCCTTCTGCAGCCCACGCGCTGCCCACGGTCAGCCAGAGTGACCCCTGGAGGTCGTGGTGGGCACAGGGCCCTAACCCCTCAAGCTGTGGAGGGAGCAGACTTGCAGTTAGGCAGGACTGGGGGCCACTTTGGACCCGGCGGCTGACTCACCCACCTGGAGACCCTGGAACCAGGCAGAGATGCTCTCCCCTCCCAGGAACAGACAGTCTCGGGGGCTGCAGCAACCACCAGGAGCAACACCACGCTCCCGCCTCTGAGGCCTCGTCCCTACAGGGTTGACCCAACCAGGGCCAGAGACAGCAGGGCTGCTTCCTGCCCCGTCAGCCGCGCAGACAAAGGCAATGCCGTGCTCAGCCCAAGAGTTTGGGAGCTACACACTGAGGCTCACGGGCCCCATTTGGGCCCAGCCCAGAGCCAGGGCCGAGGTCCCAGCAGCCCCCACCCCGGAACAAACCGCACGGGGCCTTCGGATTTGGAAAGCTTTTGTTTTCTTTTCCCACACATTTCCGGGGTCGGGGTGTTTTCCAAGACTTAGACACATTTGTTAACAAAGAGAGAAAAAAACTGGGGGAGCAGGGAGCCCGTGGGCAGACAAGTGACCCCAGCAGTGGGAGGGCACTGCCTCCTCTCTCCCCCGCTGCCGGCGCCCGGTGGGTGCCCAGGCTGCCGCTCGGGCATCTGGATATTCGTCTTTAATATAATATCTGCGTGTGCCTTCCCTCCCCCCGCCCCCCACCTGCTCCTCCAGCAGCTTCCCCGACAATGCACCTCGCCCGGCACGGAACAGGCCTTCCCAGGCCCCAGCCCCAGCCCCTTCCCCAGCGGCCGGGAAGGCACCTCTCCCAGGTGGAGGGAGTCCGGGCTGGGGGTCACCCACTGCCCCACCCCGCCCCCCACTCCCTCGCTGGGCCACTCGCCCACCCTCCCCCCTTCTCCCGCCGACTCTGGAAACCCAAAGGAGGAAAGGGAGGGAGAAACCAGACACACACAAAAATGGAAGGAGGATGGGGCCGAGAGACACTGCAAGCCTGGGGGGGGGGAGGGCTTGGGAGTGAAGGAAGGCAGGAGGGACAGAGGGGGAGAAAGAAAAGTTGGGGAGATTAACAGGACCAGGAATGGACACTTTACAAAACCCCAGCCTTCCTTCCCGCCCAACCCCACCAAAATAAAACTACCCCTTAAAAAAATAAATCAACCAGGGCCGTGAGCACCGGCCTGCCCAGGAGCAGCGCGGAGGGTCAGCCGCCGGGCCTGGCGCCGCCCCGACGACGGCAGACGGACGGCAGGAGGAGAGGGGCGAGCACGGGTTTTCCTTTTCTCTCTCTCTTTGCGTTTCCCCGTCGGGAGAGAAGTCCGAGGCGCCGGCTACACGTAGTATTCCTTGTCCTTGTTCTTCTTGGCCTTGCCGGGCGCCTTGGGCGCGGCGGGCGCCTTCTCCTTGACCACCGCGCCGTTGCTCTGCGCCGAGTTGCTGATGTAGTTGCGGCTCTGGTCCACCTGGTAGGAGCCCTCGTCGCGGTTGCGGTACTTGTACATGGCGTAGAGCAGGATGAGGATGCAGAGCGCGGCCGCCGCCACGATGCCCACCACCATGCCCGTGGTGCTGCTGGACTCGCGAACCACCTCCACGGCGCCCGGCCCGCGCTCCCCCGCGCCCGTGGGGCTGGCTGTGGGCAGACGGGGGAAGCCGGGCGCGGGCGTCACGCCGGGGCGCAGGGGCGGGGGCCTCCGCGGCTCGAAGGACGTGGGGGCCCCGGGCCCCGGGGGCGGGTTCTCCTGCAGGGGCTGCAGCGGGTCTCGGTGGTTCATCTTGCCCGCCGGCAGGTTGGGGGCCGGGGCGGAGGGGGCGAGCAGCACCCCGGGGGCGCCCGTGGCCCCGTCTGTCCTGAGGTTGGGCCGGGGGGCGGGCTTGCGGGGGGACAGGAGGGTGGTGCGGTCCGTGACCAGGGGGAAGGTGGTGTAAAAGTCCTCGTCGTCCGTGGGGGGGAGGCTGGAGTCAAAGACCTCCCCGGAGGCGAGGCCCGAGGCCTCGATGGGCTCCTCGCAGTCGCTGTCGTCCTGCTCGGCCTGGCAGGGGCCCCCCGCGGGCGGGCGGCGGGCGGCGGGCGGGGGCAGGGTGTCCTGCGTGGCGCCCACGCCCGTGAGGAAGGGGTAGAAGGTGGGGGGCGGGGGCACGAAGGGGGACCGGGTGGCCACGGGAGGGGGGTCTAGGGAGTCCTCCGTGATAATGGGCAAGATTAACTCTCCTCCTAGAACAAGAGAGAGAAGAGAGAGGAGGCGGCGTCAGCGGGGGCCGGGGCGCGGGCGGCCTCACCCCCACTCCGTCCCCCGGCCGCGCTGCGCTCTAAGCGGCAGCGGGTGCCCTGGGCACCCAGGGCTCTGGCCCTCTGGGTCTTGATTGTCTTAAACCAAAAGGAACAGAAAGGAAAGGAAACCGAAAAAAAAGGAAAAGAAACTACTGGCTTACGACTTTAAGAACATACAGAGCAGCATTTAAACAAGCCTAGCAACAGTAGCTTTTAGGGTTTTCTAGGTATTTCTTTTTTGGCTTTTGTTTTTTTTTTCTTTTGTTTTTAAAAAAGAAGATAGCATACCACGGAATTCAGGCAACTTACATCAACAAATAGGCCGTGTGATTTTAGCATGAAGAAAAAAATTACAAACAGAGCTGTGTAAGCGGGTTCTCCCGGGAAAAAATAAGAAAAAACAACTTTTCCGCACCACGTTTCCTGTCTGCCTGCCTGGGTCTCCCTCCCTCGCTCTCCTCTCCCTGCACACCTTGCTTCCTCCTCATTCTCTCTCTCCTCCCTCGCTGGTGCCCTCTCCCCGCACTGAAGTAGCAAAGCTGAAGTCTGTGATGTGACGCGGTGTGATGCGGGGGACTGTGACCCCCCTGGGTGTCCCGTGCGGGGCTGGGGGACAGTGGGAAGGAGCATTTGGGGGCCAGGCTGTGACCACCCTGGGTGTGTCCCTTGCGGGGCTGGGGGACAGTGGGAAGGAGCATTTGGGGGCCAGGCTGTGACCACCCTGGGTGTGTCCCTTGCGGGGCTGGGGGACAGTGGGAAGGAGGATTTGGGGGCCAGGCGCAGGAGGGCGGCTGTGGGGATTGCTGCAGGGTGTGAGGATGGGAGGGGATGCGCATGGGAAGGAGCTTGGCCGTGAGGAGAAACTGAAGATGGGAGGTGACAGGTCCATGAGGAGGAGTGGGCAGGGGGTCTTGTCCCACAGGACCTTGGGGAGGGAGGTGAGAAGCCACGTGGAGGCAGGGAGATGGGGGAGGGCAGGGACAAGATTCCTGAGCTTTCCCTAACTCCCCGCTTCCTCTTTCTTCCCCCTCCACCGCTGACCCCCACTGACTCCCCGCTCCCCCTCCCCAAACCCCCATGGGCCGCCAGGACCTGGCCAGAGCTTGACTGCCTCTGGCCCTCTTATTATTGTTAAAACAATAATAAAACAACGGAAAGAAGAAGAAAGCAAAAAAAGAAAAAGAATACATACACAGCCACCTGGGAAGGAAGCATCTGCTCATATAGGGCCCAAGGGAACTATTGGGAAGGGCTTTTGGGAGGATTAGGTCTAACCAAGAGGGACCCCAGAGCAGAAACTGCAATTCCCATCAGCCCCAAAGGGTGAGAAACTACAACTCCCATTAGCTTTTGGAGGGGTGTGGGCCACATTTCCCACCAGCCCTTGGGTCAACAACTACAACCCCCATGAGCCCAGTGGGCCCCTTCTCAACCCAAAGTGCTGCCATCTGCTAGTGCTGGGTGGAAGGGAGCTAGAGCTGGGTTCAGGGAGGCTGGGGGGGCTGCATGCTTCTCTCTAGCTCCCCTGAAGCACAGCCCAAGCCCTGCCCCCATCTGAGTGCTTCTCCCTGGTCTCTGCCCGGATGGTACAAACCCTCCACCCCTGTAGGAAGCACCCTAGGGCTCCCCTGCCAGGCCGGGGGCTCACACATCTGCTGATCTTTCAGGCCTCAGGCTCCAGCAACCTGGCAGAGCAACTCTTGGCCACACTAGCCAACCGCAGCCAAGATCTTGCTGTTGAACTCAAAGGCTTGGTGAGTATCTCGGGCTGCATTTCTCACCAAACTCCAATGCCCCCTGAGCAGAGGCTCACCTGCACCCCAGATTATGAAGCCCCATGTTGCCAGGCCCCCCGGGGGCTCAGCCAATCGCAGAGGTGTTCTGTGGAGCTGGGACCATCCCACTTGGCTTTCGTGAAGAATGCTGAGCCTGGGGTGGACGTCAGGCTAGGGGAACCACTGGCCTACCCAGTCCCTTCTTTGGCTCTGGGAGGCCAGGAGGCCTGGCTCACCTCCGTGCTGTAGTGGCCTGCCAGGCAGCCACAGTCATTAATTCTCGCGTGGCTGTGGGCGCGTTTCTCTCACTTGCTGGGCCTCCATTTCCTTGTTTATAAAATGAGGGTGGAACCAAGGCCTGGCCCCAATCACCTCCAGCCGACAGATGAGCGCAATCTGTCCTCCCCTCCCCATCGGAGCCCAGACGGATGCCCAGCACCTGGTCCCTGGGTAAGGAGCAAAGTCAGCTCTAGGGAAGCTGGCAGGGCACCCCTCTGGATGGACCCTAAACACATCTGGGGACCTCACTGCTCGTACCACCCCACCTGCCCCCTCCTGACCTTTGCCCTCTGTTCAGAACACCTTCCCCGGCTGATGGCTCTCATCGTGGGAATCCAGCCAAACACCTTCCTCCTCCAGGTCTGAACTCACTGCCAGGAAGGCTGTCGGCCCCTCTGCCTGTCTCCCTGGCACCCAGCACTGGGCCCGGCCCAGAGTGGGGCTCGTGGGGCTGACCAGGAAGGGAAGGCATGTTCATCGAGCATTTCCTGAGCCAGGGCGGCAGGACGGGGGTGAGAGCCCGGCTCCCTGGCCAGGGCAGCTGGGTCCTGAACACCGTTTCCCCATCCCACCCAGGTGCAGACCCAGTTCTCACCCACAGCCATCCCTACTTTGGACCTTCAACTGGACCACCAGTTGCTCCTGGAAACTTCAGGATTGAGGCTTGCCAGGCCCAGGGCATAGGATCAGGAGTACTTGCTGGGGACACCTCATGCCCTAGAGGCTGACCAGGGCACAGGCCTTGGCTCCCTACCCCCCTCTAACCCCATGTAGACGAGGGTATGTGGAGGCATCAGGCCTTGGGCCACAGACAAATCCTGCCCAGCCTGGGCCCCCCCCAACCATCTCCTCCAACGTGTTGGGTTTTAGGTCCTCAGGACACACTGGCTCCCAGGTTCCCCTGTGCAGCCCCGCCCCACCTCTAGAGCCCCCAGGCCTAGTCACATGGACCTCTTTCCCCTTCCCTTCAACACATCTGCTCCCTGGCCTCCACACCTGGGTACCAGCCCCACCCCTGCTCTCCTGGGCCTTCATCTCTCCAAGGCTTTGAGAGTATCTCCGGAGGGTGTCCTGCTTTCACTCCCCGCCCCCGCAACCCCCAGCCATAACTGACCCTTGTTACACATCTGATTCCAATCCCACACCGCTTCCTCCCTGCACCTCACCCTCAGCAAGAGAACGGCTATCAGATCCGATGCTGCCTCCCTTCCCTGAAGCTCTGAAGCTGGCCTGGGCTCTAGGGCCGTCAACTCCTCCACAACGTGGGGACTGGGCTTTCCTGGGCTGTGCACGGGTCCGGGAGCATCAGGCAAGCCTGTCCAGCAAGGACCTAGCAGCAGGGGAGGCTCCCCAGAGACTCCTCGCTGCGGAAGTCTACCTGGGGGCTCCCCAGGCTTCCCCTCCCACTGGGCATGTGGGGGTGCACACTCACAAAGATGCTGGTGCCCGGGACCCTGGGTGCAGCTCCACACCAAGGATGCACGTTGGGTGGGGTGCCCCTGGGTCTGGTAAGGACTCCAGCAGCCTCCCTCCCCTCCCCTCCCCTCCCCTCCTCCAGGCAGCTGCAGCATTTGGGAAATGCACGTGCACTTACCACGGATGCCACCCCCCTCTGCTCTGAAACTGAATTTCAGTCCCACCTGCTAGAGGATTCCCTTCTGGCGAGGAGACCACCAGGCACCTCCTCCCCCAGCCGCCCACCCCCACCCCAGCCTGTCGCAGGCCCACACGTTGCCTTTGGGAACAGAAAAGCCCTGACTGGGAATCTACCTACGAATCCCACTCCCATCAAACAGGATGTGCCTACCCCCAAAGGGGTGTCCAAACTGAGGCTGGATGTCAGAAACGAGGCAATGTGCCGGCTAAGGCCTCACCCACCAGGTGCCCTGTCCAGGCTGAGGGCAAGGCCAGTAGCCCACAGGGCATTTCATGCAACTGAGAAAAAAAGCAGCCATTGGCCGGCCACAGCCTCCGGGTGCGACGTGCGATTGGACAAAGGCATCCTGTCCTCTTGGTGAACACAGGACCCCCGGCTGGGCAAGCAGGGCACTGGCTAGACTTCAGCCCTCACTCACCTTTTCCAGCAGAGAGCGACCTGTGTAACTGCGCCAGGACCTGAAGGCCGGGGCCCTCCCCACCCGGAAACACCAGCCCAGCAAGGGTGAGCACCAAGGTGGATTCAAGGTCAGAGATGGAGGCACTTGTGTGCACATGTGCAGGGACACACCCCTCTGAGGGCCTGCTTCTGGGCCTCGATGGGTCCGAGCACGTGAGTGCGCGTCAGCGAATCTGACTCCGAACAGACGAGTGCGTACATAAGTGAGCCTGGCTCTGACCTGAGCTCGTGTGCGCAGGGGTGGAAGCATGGACATGCTGCTGCGGACGTGGGAGTGCGCCCCGCGTCTGCGCACACGCCCTGTGCTTCCGGGGTCACCTCTTTCCCCAAACTCATTTTCCCTCTCTGCTGGGTAGCGAGAGTGATTTCCCAGATTCCCTTGCACTTAGGTGTGGCCATGTGACTGAGCAGTGGCAGTACCAGCCCAGAAAGCCTCCTGTGCCTGACCCTCCACGCCTTTCCCGGGACCTTGCGACCACCTGCTGAAAATGGGGAGCCCACCCTGACTGGTTTGGCTCAGTGGATAGAGCGTCGGCCTGAAGATTCAAGGGTCCCAGGTTCGGTTCTGGTCAAGGGCATGTACCTTGGTTGTGGGCACATCCCCAATAGGGAGTGTGCAGGAGGCAGCTGATCGATGTTTCTCTCTCACTAATGTTTCTAACTCTCTATCCCTTTCCCTTCCTCTCTGTAAAAAAATCAATAAAATGTATTTTTTTAAAAAAAGAAAATGGGGGAGCCCCCACATGGAAGGAGTCTGGATGCTCAAAGCGCCCTTGAGGCAGAGCTTGCTGGTCAGGCGCCCGGGGCTCTCCCTGCGAAAGAAACTTCCCTTTTCTGGGTGAGAAACCGCCGAGATCCCAGGGCACCTGCTACAGAAGCGGATGCTGCTCTCACAGAGGGACGCCCCAGAATTGGTGCTTCGGAGCCTGCGGCATCATGCAACAGCCAGGACATGGAGCGGCGGCGGCTGGACAGAGGGGCCACATGACGCGGCTGCAGGGCTGTGGCACCAGCATGGCTGTGATGACCAGAGGGCAGCTGTGCCGAGGCTGAGGCTCCAGGGGCAGCGCCAGGAAAGCCGGGGCGACTGCAGCCTTTGCCTCCTGCTTTTTCTAACATAGACAAGCGGGAGACAACATCCAGCAAGAATGCGTGGAGCTGCAGGGAGGAAGGGCGGAGAGGGGCCCAGCCATGTGGGGCCTGCCAGGGTCCGAGGAGCCGCTGCTTCCAGGTCGTAAGACAAGCTAGAAGCCCGCTTTGTGGGACCACGGCCTGGGGCTTCCACCCGGACCAGGGGCCCAGCCAGGTGTGGCCGCTTCCCACCAACTGCTCAGTAAATGCCCTCAAGACAGTCACCTCTAAATCAAGACAGGCCTGGGCCGAGAAACAGGACAGAGCTGCTGGGGAACTGTCTAGAGAATCCCTGAGTGTGGCTTCTGTCACTGTGAGCCTTAACACAGCCTTTAGGGCCTTTCAAACAGCAGGAGCCGGAAGAGGATGCCAAATGCTACAGGCCCTCGAGGACATTCTTCCAACACCCACTGCAGAGATGGCCCTGGAGGGGACAGACCAGGAAGCGCCTTCCAGAGGAGAGCGCGTTTCTCTCTCCCAGCAGCAAAGGCGGGTTTTAGAATGACCCTGCCCACCGCAGGCGGTGCCCTGTGCTCTGTGCTGGCGGACTTCCTTGTGCTAGGAGCCAGGAGCCAGGAGCTGCTGCCTCCCATCTGCCCTTTTCAAGTGGGAGGTTGGCTGTGGGGCTCTGTTCCCCCACTGTATTCTGGGTGTGTGCTGGGCTATGAGATCAATTAGTTTGTGGGTACCCAGACCCCACATGGGTACCGAGGAACCAGGCCAGTATCCCATAGAGTGGGCGGCCACCTCCCAGACATCCTCACCTTTGAGGTCACAGCCCTAAGTGGGCGGGCTTTTGGTGTCCCCCTTGGGGAGGGGTGGGTGTGCTCGGTGGGGTGGGAAGAATGGAATGAATCATTGGTGACCTGAAAACCAGACGCAGCAAGTCACTAGCTGCTCGCCCTGTTTGTGCTTCCTCCTGAGGGCACAGCAAGGCCGCACCTCCCGGCCTTCCAGGAAGGTAGGATGTGCCATGTGGCAGCTCCAAAGGGCAGAATCGGCAGGAGCAATGCGCACCTCCCACACAGGCCTGGCCCACAAACCCTCGCCTTCGTGAGCCTCCAACACTTGGGAAGCCACTCCGTGAAGATGGAACAGCTTCAGGACGGAGGAGCCTGGGCCCTGCGTCGGCACTTGGGGAAGAGTTGCCTGCACGCAGGAACACTTGTGCATAACTTCATGTGACGGGGAAATAAATCTGAGTTACACCACGGATGTTGTGCACGCACCTGGTATAGAACTAGTGCTACCTGAAGACACTCCGGGTCTGAACACATCTGTGCCTGCGTGAATCTGAACTCAGTGTGTGTCTGAGAATATGTGCATGTCCCTCCCGATACAGCTGCACGGCTTCAGTGCAATAGGAGCTGCAGGCGCATCGCTGTGGGAATTAGTATGTGTATGCACGCCTTCAGCAGTCTGAGCGTGTGTGTGTCTCTGAGCACATGAGCACACACGGAAGAATGAGCTGTTAGCCTGAGCTAAGGTGAGCCTCTCAGGCTCTCTCCTGGTCAGTGGGGGAGGGGTGCCGGCTGTAAGAACAGAAGTGTGCAAGGGCATGGGCTCCTGGATCTGGGCACAGAGCCGACCTGAGAGTGTGCACACGTTACCTCGTGGTCACGCACAGGTGCATCTGTGTGCACACAGGCACGCTCCGTCGGAATGAGCGCACATGTTGGCACCTAAGAGCATCCCTCTGAGGGTCTGAGCACAAGTGTGTACTTGGGAGGAGCTAAAATGTACACGTGTGTGAGCCCCAATTCCTGCACGTCTGGGCACCTGTGCACCTGTCCCTGGGCGGGTCTGAGCACACTGTGCAGCTGTTCGGAACATGCATCCATGCACCTGCAATTCGAGGGCAGCTGGGAGTCTGAGTGTGTGTGTCGGATTGTAAAGGTCTGAGCACATGTGTGCACCTGTGAGCTGAGCATGGATATGGAATTCTGTGAATCTGAGACATGTATATGTATGTGCCTCGATGGCTCTGAGCACGTGTGTGTACGTGCTCAGGCCTGAACATACAAGTGCATCATGTCTGAAATATGCAAGTACTCCTATAGATCTAGCATGTACGTGTCACTCTGAACATGCATGAGGAATATGCATGCCTCAAGAGACGTGTGTGCAAGCATGCCAAAGTGGGTCTGCACATGTATGTGCAGCTCTGAGCACATGCAAGTGCTGTGTGCCTTCAAGACATGCTGTGTGTGCATTTTTGTGTGGCTGAGCATCTGTGTATGAAACTGTGGGTGTGAGCAGGTGGACACCTGTGAGTCCACACCCATGTATAGATATATTTGGAGCTCTAAGCACACATGTGCAAGACTGTAACTGAGTACATGTGTGTGCCTCTGTGAGACTGCATGTGTGTACAGGTGTGTGCTCCTATGGGTCCCAACAGCTGTTCTGGGGCTTTGTGTACATATGTGTTAAGATCTGAACACATGTGTGCCTCTGTTGGTCTGGGTACAAATGGCATGTGCTCTTCTAGGTTTGAACACATGTATGTGCCTGTGGAAGTGGACACATGTGAGCTTGATGGTAGGTCCATAAACATGTGCATGGATGTGCTCATGCGTGCCTCTGGCCAGACTTGTGTGTGCATATGGATGTGTGCCTGCGGTCTGAGCCAGGGCACTTCCTGCGTGCAAACTCAGATCCCTGCAGGGGCCAGGCCCGTAGCAATGTGTGGGTCAGGCACTGAGGCAGCGCGGGGCAGTGGGTCCGTTACCCACTGTGCAGTGCATGGGCCCAAAGGCATGCCCACACCAAAGAATGTGAACACTGCATCCAGCACGCAATACCCTTCGTGACAGGGCTGCAACCTCGGGGAAAATGCTGTGTTAGGTGACGGCCTCACCCAGCTGGGGGAGAGGCCATGGAGCCTGGGGTCTGTGCAGGGCCCAGGTCATGGGAAGGGTGGAAAGATGAGCGGGGATGATCCTAGGCTTCACACCTGGACCCAGAGAGAAGGATCCGACAGGGGGAAGGGGTGCAAACATCCTGGGCTCAGCCTCTGGAAGCCAGTCTCTTCCAATGCCGACCTCGGGCCCAGGGAGGCCTGGTCCTGTGCCAGAGCAAAGGCCTCGGTGGTCGGCCTGATCCGGATCCGCCTGGGGGACCCTGGAGTTGTCCTGGTCCTTGCCTGGCATCCCATCAGGATGACAAGAGTCCAACCTAAAGCATTCAAGTGCAGGCGGGTGACATGTGTCTGGGGAGCTTGTGGGTTTCCTCCAGGGGCTCAGCGTCATTCTGTCTTCTCTCCCTCTTACTTTAAAGCTAGGAGCCAGGCTAGCCCACCACTCTCTCCCCATCCGCTGACTTCTATTCCTCTTCCACCTCCAGTGCGTCCTGGGCCCTTTCCCCAGGCAGAGCTGCCAGCAATCAGGGCAGTCCCCTCAGCCCTTCCTCATCCCCTTCTCCCACCACAGCCCCCTGCACCCTCAGCATCACACCAGGCCCCCAGCAAGACTCAGGCTGGGGCTGGGATGCTAGGACCTCGGTGGACAGTGTGTGGCCCAGGGAACCTGTCTCTATGTGGCGGCCATCTGGTCCTCACTCCTCTGTGTGCGTGCATATGGATGTGTGCCTCAATGGCTCTGAGGGCCCTGGGACACCTCCTCTCACCCCGGCAGTCCCCATCCCAGAGTGTGAACACGGCACATGTGTGCAAACAGGCGCGATGGGGCCAAGTGCAGCCCCGTGTCCCAGAGCCCTATCCCAGGGCTCTCATGGACCATCCGTCACCCATCACGGAGGCGCGGGCGCCTACAGGAAACCTCAGGGAGGGATGAGTCGGAGGGATAAAGCCGAGAGGAGGAGGAATGCTGAGCTCCCACTGCCAGATGCCAACACTACGGTGCAGTGTGAGGGTGAGAGAGAGGGAGCAGCCCCACAGAGGGGCCTCCACAGCGGAGGGCGGAGGGAGGAGGGCGTCTGCTCCAGGAGCACATGGAGGACCGTTGCAGCTCCACAGCCTGGGGCTCCCCAAGTACCGTGAGGCCATTAGAAAGATGCCCTCAGCTGTGGTCTACAGGGGGACACAGAAGGCAGTTGGGCTTCGGCGTGAAGGCCTGTACCCTAGAACCCCACCTTTGGTCTCCAAAAGCTGAGCCACTGCCACAAGGCCCCACCCACACCCCTTCCGTGGTTGTGGCCCATCCTCCACATGAGCATCTCTTCTGGGGCTGGCAGAGCCCCCGGGCCCTTCCCCCAGGCCAGGTTCACAGGATGGACACAGGTCACCCTGTCCACCTCAGCTGACCACATCACCTCCCTGAGCCTGCATGTCTTTGCCCAGCCTCCAGCCTCCCGGTACCAGCAGCCCAGGTGCCACCTGCTGGAAGGCCATCGGGAGACGCCTCTGGAAACCTAAGCAAGGGATGCGTGCTCCGTGGGCTCAGCCAGGCTGCGCGGGGCCCTGCTCCAGATGGGAAATCTGGTCCCTCGCCCTCGCCCACCCTCAGCCTCAGGCTCGAGGACCTCGGCTCCTCTCAGCCACCCTCCCACCTGCTCAGGTGAGCAGCCCTTGGACCCACTGTGCACTCCCCGCCCCACAGTTCTCAGTCGGCACTCAAGGCCCACCCTTGCTTTGCCAATCTGGTCTCTCTCTGGGGCTGCACCCTTGACTAGAAGGAGCAAGCAGAGGCTGGACTGCCACCTCCAGGAAGCCTTCCCTCCCAGCCCTGCCCTCCTACCCAGCTACTGCCCTGGCTTGGCTTGGCAGCCCTGGCAGAATGTCTGCCACCTCCCTGAGACTGGGGATGAGGAAGCTTCAGGATCTAGCAGCGACCTCCTCTACTAGTAACCAAGAGAACGCCTGGCTCAGGGACTGATGGGAGTTGCAGTTCTGGACCCAAGAGCTGATGGGAGTTGTAGTTCCTAAACCTACATTCCCCATCCCCTCTCCCCCAGGGCTCATGGGAGCTGCAGTCACTCAACTTCCTAGGGGAAAGTCTCCCTCTTTCCCTCCCCGCATCCCCTGGCTCTCAACCCCAGACCCCAAGCTAAGGACCTCGCTACTTCTGAGGGCTGGGGCATCAAACAGAAACTGCCTCACCAGAGGGCACTTGAGGGACCTGGGGGGCAGGGGAAGGGGCAGTAGGGAGAGGAGCTATCAGGGAAAGCTAAGGACTGGCAGCAGGCCCCTTGGGCTTGGCCAGGTGGCAGGGACAGTCGCCCCCCTCCCGTCATGTCACAGTGGGCCCGGGGCAGGGGAGGGGGGAAAGGCACTCACCAGTACTGGGCTCACACTCCTCCAGGTCCTCGTCATCACTCGGACACTCAGCCGAGGCCACCAGGAGGTCATCTGTGTTCTGGGGGTGAGAGGAGGGGGGAAGAAGGGGTATAGGTGGGTCAGCAGACCCCCACCTCGTGAGGTATAGGATGGCACATGGTTCGGGGCCCTGGGCTGAGACCACACCCTGGGCCTTACCCAGGTCTGTCATCACTTGGCTAACTGGGCCTTCAGTTCCCTCGTTGCAAAGGGAGAGTAAACAGCACGCCCTGCAGGGGCCCCCTCAGCTCCTGCGGCAACTGGGGAGACTGGACACCACACCTGGGGCCTCGGGGCTTGGGCAAGGGGACCCAGGCCATCAGGGGCCTCTGCAGGCCAGCAGGGACAGAGGGGGAGTAGGGCCTGGGGGCTCCTTAGCTCCAGCCTGACAACCCCATCACCCTCATCTCCCTCCCAACCCCCTTCCGTGAGCCAGGGAACCAGGCTGCACACAATAATTAGGGCTGTGGTTGTCATGACAACGGGAGTCGACTTTGTCAGCATTTTGTCTCCTGATTGCAAAGAACGAGAATCCCCAAGATGAGTGAGTGTAGGGGGGCCCTCTGGGGGTGTTAGGGAAAAGACCTGGGAGGGAGACCAGAGTCCAGGCAGGAGGGGAGCCTGGGAGACTGCTGGATGTGGGGGAGGGCCTAGCTGAAGGTCATGATGGGAGAAGTCTGGGGTGGGGAGCGGAGAAGGAGTCATATCCTGCCTCCTCCCGACCCCCTGATCTTCAGACACTGCCTCCCTCACCCTAGGGCTGGGCAGGGCCTGGAGGATCCCTGTGCACTGTCTCCTGCCCCTTCTCACCAGCCTCCCCTGGGGGCGCTTCTCAACAGCCATGACCCCAGGGTCCCCCCTCTGCTGCGTGGATGGCCTGCCCATCACCCTGCCACTGCATCTGATGGCTCTTCTGGCCCATGTTTGAGGGCACTGGGCTTGTTGGATGCCCAACCTTGGGGAAACAAGGCCTTTCGCCCAGGGCTCCCCACTCCTTAGGGCGAGGTGTTCTTGGTAATGAAGGCAGAGTGGAGGGAGGGTCCGCCTGTCTCTCTTGCCCCATGAGCCTGTCAGCCAATCCCGGGCTCCCTGCAGCACAGACTGGCCGAGGTGGGACCTGGAGCCCAGCCCTCATGTACAGAGGCCAAAGGCAGGACATGCCCCCATGTGGCCGGAACCCCTCCCTCAGCCTGGGAGGACAGAGGTCCCTCTAGGCCCATAGGCCCAACAGCCACAGCAACGGGGGACAGAGCAGCTTGGGTAGGGGGCAAGGTGACCAAGCCAGGTCCAACGTGCCGGGTACACGCACTCCCTGGACCAACAATCCTTGTGGCAACAAGTAGGCCAGGCCCCCTCGTGCCTCAGTGAGTCACACATGCTCCATGGCGTTAGCCACCAGGAAAGCCAGGCCGGGCTCCCCAGAGGGCTCACTCCCCAGCACAGCCCCTTCTGCTGCTCCTCTGGGCACAAGAGAAGACAAGCCCCCTGGGCGGACCTGGCCCGGGATGAGCACCTGAGCAGGAGGGCGGCACTGGGAGGGGAGCCCCACACCCACTGAGGACACTGAGGCTGCGACACGTGACGCCTGCCCAGGGTCACAGGACGTGTGAGAGCAGGACCGGACCGGCCTTCCCCCGCAGGGTCTCCAACAGTCAGAGGCCACTCTGGGCCTGCGCCAGCCTCCAGGGAGGGGCTGCCACTGCCCGTGAACCACTATTCCTCTAGTGCTGCACCTCTGTGCCCAGAGCAATGCCATCCTGGTTCCACATCTCCACCGCTGCCCACACACTGGGCGTGGCTTCCATTGCCAATGGGCAGAAGGGTCATTCCCCCCCCGCCCCCCGCAGTCCAGAGTTCCCCCCTCTTAAGTGGGAGTAGTCTTCCCTGGTCTAGCTGGGTACCAAACCGCCCCTCAACTCTGGGGACGGTCCCCTAGAAATAGTGGGCACCTTCCCATGGGGGGGGGGTCACCAGGGTGAAGGACACACCGTGAAAGGAGACTTTGGCCGCCTCACCAGAGCCGTCACCCACAAGGATCCCAGGCCCTCGGACCCTCCCCGGGGGCCCTCACCTGGGTGGTGCTGTCCCTCAGCGTGGGGGAGCGGCCCCGGCGGGTGGTGGTGGTGGCCATGGTGGTGGTGGTCTCCATGATGGTGGTGGCCATGTCGGCCAGCAGGGTGGTGGCCGTGGTCTCCGCACTGAGCAGCACGGACGGCCCCTCCCCCACCAGGCGCAGGTGGCCCTCGGTCCGCACGTTGGGGTCGCTCTCGGCGGCCAGCGCCAGCACCTTGAGCCCATTGTAGTAGAGGCCGGACACCTGGCCCTGGAAGGGGCGGCCCTGGTCCCGGCCCCCGATCTTGATGGCAGCCTGGCTGTTGAAGATGGTCAGCTGGCGGCCTGGGGGGGTGTGGGGGGCAAGGGTGACAGATAGAGGAGGGACAGGCAGTGGGGGGAGACCAGGAAAGGAAGGGATAATGGAGAAGAGCCAGGGGAGGGAAGGGAGTCGAGGTGGAAACCAGTAAGTCGGGGAAGGGAGAGAGAGAGACACGAGGAGGGGCAGAGACCAAAGGGAAAGTCCTTGTCAGCCACAGCCCCAGCCCAGCCAGAGGGACCCCAGGGGGGAGGGTCCAGGGCACACACAGGGCTGGGAAGGGAGCCAGCGCCCCCTCACCATGCTCATGCCCCTGACCTTCCCACCCCCTCTCCTCTCTCTCCTCCCCTCTCCGGCTCCCATCCCCATCTGCTCCCTCTGCTTCCCCAAGCGCCCACACCCAGCGTCCAGCCCTGCCCTGGAGGCCCGGGAAGCGGCAGAGAGAGGCAAGAGGCCGAGACAGAGGAGGCCGCAGGCTGCTTCAGTGCTGGTGCGAGTGCGTGGCAGGGCAGAGGGCGCACTGGACAGTGTGTGAGGAGGATGCCTGAGGAGGATGCGTGAGGGTGGGAGGAGCCACCAGGACCTCACTCTGCCCTCCCAGCCACCGCCAGGCCCCCCACCTCTGGCCAGGCTCCCGCTCTGCCCTCCCCTCCTCCCGAGGCCCAGCCACTGCCCCGCCCGCCCGGAGCGCGCCCTGGAGCGGAGAGGCCTCCCTGCCGCAGGACTTGCAAGCACAGAGATGGAAAACGTTAAAGGGACCTTCTTCGCTCGCTGACAGCCAGAAAGCAAACCGCTCCAGCTCCAAGCTCACGCCTGCTCAGCGGTTCCCCTCCCAGCTCCCACCGTGTGGGCTTCTGCTGTTCCTTTGGTTTTAATGGATCTGGGGGTCGGTTTAACCCTCTGAGTTTGTTGCTTTGGTTTGGTTTTTAGAAAAGATATTTATTATGTTTAAGTTTAGATTTAACTTCAGTTTTGGTTTTGCTTATTTTGGGGAGGGAGGGGGGCAGAGGAACTGGACGCTGCCCCCTGCTCCAGGGACCTGGGCTGCTGGCGCTGGGGGTTTAAGACCTGGCTTAGCCCTTGTTAGCCTCTGGTTAGTGCCTCGTTAGCAATCTGGTTTAGAGTTAGTGCTCACGCCCTGCCCCCAAACCTGGGCTGAGGACAGTCCAACTTGTGAACCCGTTCTCTCTATGGAAACGCGTGTGCCCAGGGACACCCCCCTTCTCCCAAACCACCCCCCTCCCCCGTGTGGCCTCTGGCCGAAGACTGGCTGCGGCTGCGTCTGCTCTGCTGCGGGGAGGGGGGGGGGCTGCTTGGCCCCTCCTCCTGCAGCACCTCCCACTGCCCAGCACCTCACTCAGCCTGGGATTAGGGTTAGGGTTAGGGTTAGGGTTAGGGTTAGTCAACCTGGGGCAGCACCTCCATCTTACAAGTGGGGGGGCCGGAGCCCTGAGAAGCTGAGACTAGTGATGGCAACTGGAACCCCAGACCCAGGAGCGTCCCCGGGCCCAGGGCTTACTCCCAGGCACAAGAACCACGAGAAAAACGGGGAGGAGAGGGTCCACAGCCGTCAAACACGTCTGGGAAGTTTGTTTCACAGATAAGCAACGGTTCCTTTCCCGTGGGGCTTCCGGAGCCTTCAGGGGACCCACGGTCCTGTTCACCTCCTCGCGGGAGAGCGGGACTCGCGTCTCCCAGGCTCAGCTCGCAAGTCTCTCCCGAGGCGTCCCCTGGGACCCGCTTCCCCGGACACATTTTGAAACTGGAAAACTGATTCATTCAGTAAATATTTATTGAGCACCGACACGTGCCAGGTGCTGACAGCATAATCCCTCGGAGGACGCCAAGCCTTCTCCTCCAATACCTCCTGCGCCTACTGCATCTCACCCTCAGGCACTTGTGAGGATGGGGGGGGGGGGTGGCCGTCTCCCCAGGAGGGAGCTGAGGCTCGGGAGGGCTCCTCCTTCCACAGCTGGGGAAACACTACATCGAGCCCAGGCCTTCCTTTCCTAGGAGAGGAGGGAGGGGCCTAAAGGGCAGATGTGACCACGCATCTGGGTAAGGAGGAGTGGGGTTCCCATCGCCAGCTCTTCCCCACCTGGACCAGGAGTCCCATCCCCCACCCTGGGCCCGTCCTGCTCTCCTGACCCTTGGGGTCACAAGCTGTCCCAGCCTCAGCCCAGGCTGCTCTCTTGGCCTCTCTGGTTCCGGGAGAGGGAGGTGGTAATGGAGAGGAAGCTACTAGGTTAGCAAACGTGGCCCCTCGGCCCCACCTGCCATGAACTCCTCAAAGGGTTAAAGCTCGCCCCGCTGGAGGGTCAATGCGGCTGGGGCTGCAGGTTTTAGCGATGCCTGTTACAGTCCCTTTAACTTTTTGTCCTGCTTCGGATTTATCGCGTCTGGTTATCAGCGTGTTTAGTCCCCGCTGGCTGCGTGAGGGCTGGAAGTGACGTTTGGGGTTTTAGTGGGGGAAAGCCCCAGTGACATTTAAAAGCACAGTTATCAGCTGGTTAGATGGAGGTTTAACAGGTATGCTCCCCCCTAGAGTTTAGCCTTAGAGGTACAGAGCTCGCCCCCCTCCAAAGGGAATGGGATGGCTTGGCCCTTGGCCCCAACTTCCCTCAGTGACAAGCGATCTCCACCCAGCAGCACCTCACCACCCGCAGTCCCTGGCGCTGCTCCCTCATCAGCTCTGCAGGCACGGACGCCCATGGGTCAGCTCCCCCTGCCCCTCTGCCCTCCTCTCCCCGCAACTCCACTACCTCTGAGGGCCCTTCTGGATCAAGGCGGATCCATTGCAGAGTGGGGCCCACTGCCACTTTCTTGGGGGGCCTTTCCAGTAGGAACTGAGGCCCCCACTTGCCTTTTCTCCTCAGATGACCCTGGGGCAGTCTTCCTACCCTCCTTTGGGTCAGTCCTTCCTGCTCCCCAAAGCCTTCCTGCTCCTCGCTCAGCTGGCCCTCAGCTGGTCCTTGGAAAGCCTGCGCTGACCTCCCTCCCCTGCGCTGCAGCTGCTCTCCTAGGGGGTCAGGAGTCACAGGTAACCGAGCCCCTGCCCAGGCCTAGACCAGCACTCCTGGAAGAGAAACCCCGCCCCTGCCCCTGCCCCCGCCCCTGCCCCTGCCCGAATCAGCACTCCCAGGACAGACCCTTGACTGCAGAGAGAAGGGGGCACCCGGGGGGGACAAGTGTCCCTTCACTCGGGGTGGGCGAGGGGGAAGGCTCAGATGGGGGAAGAGAGAGCTCTGCACCTTTAAGATAGTGTTTTTAAAGTTATTAATTAATTAATTAATTCTGGTTAATTACCTTTGTCGAGCAGCCACTCATCTACTACTCGACCAAGCCGGTAGGGGATTCTCTGTCTAGCAATCGCCAGGCGCTCGTTATCAAAGTTTCCTTGGAAAAGTTTAGAAAGACAGTAGGTTTCTCAGGCGGCGAAGTCCAAAGGCGTTAGAAAAGTAATCGTGCATTTCTCAGGAGACTCAGCGAAGCGGCCACATCCCCCGGGAAGCGGGGGAGAAACTGGGCCCCTGGTCCTCCCGCCCCTCCCCAGGCTCCCATCCAGAGCCAGCCCACCCTGTGGGCAGGAGCCACCCAAAGAAACAGGACAAAGAAGAAAAGGAAAGGGGATGAAAGAAAAGGCAGCTGGAGGTCAAAGGTCAGAGGTTAAACAGGTTTATCTGTGCTCAAGCGGTGGCCCTCTTCCTTCCCGATCCCGGAGAGGGGCAGCGGGTGGGAGGGGCATTTAGCAGGTTTAAGTCAGGGGGCGGGAGGCCTCAGTGGCCCAGCTGGTTGCTGCATTTAGAGGGCGTTTAGAGGTGGGAGGGCAGGTTAAGCAGGGGTTTATGCGGCATTTAGGGGGGTGGCCCCACACACTCATTTAACAGTGAGATTTAAAAACACTTCTCCACGCCAGTCTCAGCTCCCTTTCCCCTCCTGCTCAATCCCAGCATTCCCTTCATCTTCCCTTCCATCCTCCACCCCACCCCACCCCCAACCCCACCACCAGCTTCCACCCTAACCCCCCTGCACCGACCAGGAGCCCAAGCCAACCACTGTTCTCACTGCAGGCACTGAGGTTCCCCCCCCATCACAGGTGACCTCAGTGTGGTGCCTGGACTCTACCCAGCAGCCCCGCCCACTCCGCTTCCCTTCTCTCCCTTCTCCTGCCATCTCACCTCCTCTTCCACCGCCTTTCCTCCCTGTGGCACCTCAGCTACATCCCAAGACCCTCAAACTCCTCTGCTCAGGTCTCCTCACCCTTCTGCCCTGTGGACCCCAGCCCTGCTCCTGACCTCCTGACCCCTCTCACTCACAGCCTTTCTCCTCAGGCAGTTCCCCCACAGGCCCTAGCCTGCACCTTCTCTGTCCTCAGCTGGTCACCTGGCTATGCCCTGGTCCTCTCTCCACTCACCATTCTGCAGGCCCTGGGGGCAGGAAGGGTGTGTGTGTGTGTGTGTGTGTGTGTGTGTGTGTGTGTGTAGGGACCTCTGTCAGTGTGCCTGGCAGTCTGTGAGCTCTCCCTCACTGTGGGCTGTGGGTGATCCCAGTCTGCAGCCATGGAAATGGAAATGATTTCCTTTGGGAGTCTGGCTGCTCCTCCATTGAAACCACTTACATGCTGTATAGTAACCTGCACCCTGGGTGGTGGGGACTCTCCCCCACCTCCCACTGCACAGCTGTGCTCGCCTGCCCAGCAACACCTGGGCCTGGGCCTGCCTGAGTGCACCCCCCTCAAAGGAGCGCCCCACGTGTTCATGTGTGTTTGGTACTGCCCCCCTGGGTGGCTACGAGGCAATGAGACGTTGCCTTCTGTACATATTCAGGTCACTCATGTCTAAGTAAAAAATGGACCATTCGTTCCTTTAGTCACTCAACAAACATCCCTTGGTGCCGCTCTGTCCCTGGGCTGGGTACCAGGGACGGAAAGATGAAGGCCTCGCCCTTGCCCAGCAGGAGCCCCAGTCATGCGGGGAGGCTGCTGGTGACTAGAGAGCTCTGTGTTCTGCCACAGGGAGCACAGGCATCGCTTAGGGTGGGCAGGAGGGGCCCAGGAAGACACTGAAGAGGTGTGGCCAGAGGGAGTCAAGGAGGGAGGAAGCGGGGGAGGTGCATCTGCGGGAAGGACAGAAGGCAGCTGGCATTCAGGGACCCACCTGTGCGGGGATCCCCGGGTGTGTGTCTGTTTGTCTGTGTGTCCGTGTGTGTCCCGAGAGGAAAGGAAGAAGTCTGTGTGCCTCACGGAGCACATAACGTCTAACAAAAGCTGTGGCGAGCCCTCCTCTAGCCACACCACCTCATGCTTTCCCGGGCGTATCCCAGGGGTTCTCACAGCATCGCCATGAGGAGCCACTTTCAGAGGTGGCACCTGAGATTCAGGGAGGCTACACGGCTCGTCCAAGGCCACATGCTTGGAGCAGAAGACCCAGGAGTAAAAGCCAGGTGCTGCTGCCTCCAGGTCCCCGAGCTGGTCTATGCTCTCAGCGTCCCGGGCCAGGCTGTCGGCCACGCGGACCAGCCTGCTGTGCGCTCGGGGCGACCGCTGTGACGGGATCTGCTCACCGTGCACGCAGGCAGCCACCCGCCCTCAGGTTGCTCTGCTTTGCAGGTGAGGGGTTCCCCACCCTCAGTCAGGGGCCCGAGCCCTGGAGGGCAGGCGCCTCCTCCCGCCTGGGCTCTGGCCTCTGGTCCGCTGGGCTCTGCGGGAGAAGCTCAGGACGAGCCGTGACGCCCTGCGCTGAGGCCTTCCTGCCCTGTCCACACAGGCTGCGTCTCACTACAAAGATTACTCTGATGTGTGCGTGGCTGAGACAGGGAGAGAAAGGCTGATGCCCACGCGGCCATCACACCCGCACAGCCGCCCGCCGCCTCTGCGCATGGGTGGGACTTCGCATAGGAGCGCTGAGTGTCTGAGTGACCTCACACTCGCCCAGGGCCTCGGAGCTGCCTCCCACCCACGGGGCTTTGTGCCCTTGTGTCGCCCTGACCGCAGGAATATCTGCAGCCACTCAGGTGCCAGGGGCTGGCGGTGCGACCACGGCCTCTGTATTTATCAGTGGCCACGGGCTCCCCATGTTCGGGTAAAGCTCGCTCGAAGGTGAGCTGTGAGCGACACTGGCATCTTCCTTCCAGCGTAAGCGGGCCCGTGAGGGTTCATACCTGCACCTCTCACTGTCCTTCTGCCCGCACCCCTCTAGCTCAGCCTGGGGCAGCTGCCCTGCCTCCACCTTGACTGTCATTGCCGCCTGGGAGAGGAACTGAGGCGGCAGGCGCCCCTGCCTGTCGGCGCTCCTGTGTGTGACTGCAGGCCGCTCGGCCCGCACCTCCACGCCTGCGTTCCCGTGGTTCTCCCGCAGTGGCTCCGTTTCCCCTCCCTCCCTATCTCCGCACTGAGGCTCTGTCCACCTCTCACTGCTGGGTCTGTGCGACAGCGTCTGCATATTCCTCTCCGCATCACCCCGGGAGCAGCCTCCGTCTTTGCTGTGGCTCAGGGACCGTGTCCCTCTCCCCCCATCGCTCCTCTGGCCTCCTCTCACTGAGGCAGGGTCTCTGCGGCCTCATTTCTTTCATGTCCTCATCCCTGGCCCTCCACGTGCCCCTCAGACCCTGGCCACCACAGCTGCCATACATTGAACTGGTCACTTTGCATCCTGTGCTCGCCTGTCCCCCACCAACACCTGCACGCGAGGGCTGCGTCCCATCACTGCTGCGTCCCCAGTGCCTAGCGCAGGGCCTGACACCCAGTAGGTAATCAGTAAAGGTTTGCTGCCTGCATTTGACCATATTTTTCACTCTCTTCACGTGTCTCTCTCTCTTACCCCTGAGCCACCGGGGTTCTTTGTCCCGGGGTCTCCATGGTTACTCCCCTTCCTTTACCTACATTTCCTAATAGGGATCTTTGACTTGCTCTTTGTGAAAACCTTGGTTTGTTCCTTGGTTTGGTCCTTAGAACAGCTCTGCCTACTTGCGAAGACGTGTTTTAGGTTATTTCCGGATCTTCTCTCCTTGATTTCTGCATCTGTCTCCCCGTTTCCACCTGTCCCAATTCCGAACTCATCCTTTCCTCAACTGTCTCTCTACTTCCACTCTTTCTCCTCGTCCCTTCTCCCTCATCCCCAAACTGCACCCGGGCCTTGCAGCCTTCCCACTCAGCCGCCCTCTCCCTCACACCACAAGGACCCGGTCTCACCCAGGCCCTACAAAGCCCAGCCTTCCCAAACCGCTGGTTTCCTTTAGCCCCGCCCACCCGGGTCCCACCCCCAAGCCACACCCTCTTATAGCCTCGCCCCGCCCACAGCGGGCTGACACTCCGCGTAGCCCCGCCCCAGTGCAAGAAGTGGTCCTATCAAAGGCTGCCTTGCCTGCCTCGCCCCTCCCACCACACTTCCTCGGTGCTCCCAGGCCACCCACCTACCTGCCGGGTACCGCTCGTTGACTGGCCAGCTGTCCACCTGCAAGGTGGCATTGCCACCGCTTCTAGTGAACCGCACCACGTGGTATTTGCCGTCGCTCACGATGGCGTTGGGCTCGTCGATGGTAATGTCGTCGGTGCCCACATTAAAGATCACCCCCACGGTGCCCTGGTCCTGAGGACAGAAAAGTAGAGCTCAGCGACTGGGAGGGAACCTGTGACCACCCCTGGTCCAGCGCCATGGCACTTCTCAGCTTTACTATACACTCTCCCAGGGCTGCCTTTGCTGGATGCTCTCCCCTGCCCAGAGGTGGATGGGCTTGGGAGCCACTACGGGGTGCCGAGCCTGGGCCCCGGGCGCCTCCACCAACCACACCTGCCTCTTGCCTTGAGTTTATTCAGAATGTTCACAAACATGTACAGGGCACCTACTCAGTTCAAGGGCCACTGAACTGAGCCCAGACCTCAGGCAGGATGATCAGGATCGCCATGGGGATCTGTGGGAGCTCAGAGGGTGGGGCCTCCCTAAAGCACAACCAACACACAAGTCCAGGGAAGCCCACCCCGTGCCCCTAGCCTCCCTCCCCTGTGGGATCAGCAGGGGCTCCCCACCAGGGCCTCAGCATGCCTTTCCTGCAGCCCGTCTGATGCCCTGGAGGGCAGCCTTGCGTGTGGGGAGGCATCGCACAGTTGTGGGGGCAGAGGTGGGGTCTTAGCTGCATGTTCTGGGGGAGGGATGACAGGCACGGGAAGGTCAGGGAGACACAGTGTGTTGGACTTAACTAAGGAAAGGGAGCAAGCATGGGGTGTGGGCAGAGGACGGGTCTGGGATGGGGGTGGGCGAAGCAGAGGGGAGAGGGACTGAGGCCTGGAGAAAGGGAGTGGGGTCTGTCTGAGCAACCACTGGGACCAGGCCCAGGCCCCAGAGAGGACCCACGTGGGAACCCGCAGAGGCCACCCAGGATCTGACCGGGAGTTCTGTCGGTGGTGCCTGGTGCCTAAGTGAGAGGGAGGCGTCACCGAACCAAAAGCATGCTCCCTTCATGCCCATAGCAACCCTCTGAGGAAGCTCACAGCATCCCCATGTACTGAGGAGAACACCGAGGCTCAGGGAGGTTCAGTGACACCCCAAATCTCACAGCACAGAAGGAAGGAACCCCAGACCGAACCCCAGGTGGTCTGACTCCAAAGCCAATACTCTCCCCGCTAGTCCAGGGCGACACTGCTCACACCCTGGGGGTGGGAGTGACCCGAGAGGCTGCGGAGGCCGGCCTACCTTTGAACTCAAAGGTGCTAAAGACGCCAGAAGAAGGCCCGCGAGGCCTTCACCGGAGCCCCTGGTCCAGGCCCCTCCCTCCCAGCCGCACCCCTGACCTGAGCCTCCTGCGTTCCCACACCCCTCCCCCACAGGACCGGCACTAGCAGTGTCACCATCGGGCACTGAGCACACTGCATCCTCCCGAAAGACTGCTCCCCTCCGGCCTGGGTACGAGGGACCATTCGGTGGTCATCTCCCAAATAGTGGAACCCAGCAGCTGGGTGGTACTGGGGCTGGGGATGGGGCGGCTCACAGACGGGGTCAGGAGTGGGGTTTGAATAGTTGGGGGGCAGGATGTGCAGCCAGGGCTCTGCTCTCTTGGACACCTACGCCCTTTCCCTTCCCCACTTGTGGGTCCAGTTCTCCTCTAGAACCTGGGAAAGCCACACACACACACACACACACACCTGTACGCGTGCAGCATCTCTCCTCAATAAAGCAGGGAAACTGAGGCTGGCCTTGCCTCACAGAGTACTAGCAAGCCTCACCCACCCACCCACCCACAGCTGACATGCCCGGAGACGAGAGCACCTGCTCCCACACTCCGCAGCACTATCGTTAGCAACCCCACCCCCAGCACAGCGCAGCCCGGGCACCTCCGAGGGTTTCGGCCGAGCTCAGCTGGGCAGTGAAGGTGGTCAGGGAGCAGACGGGCAGAGGCCGGCCGGGCAGCCGGAAGGCGGGACACCTGGGTTTCCTGGGAGGCAGCCGAGCTCAGAGCCTGCACTCGGGGAGAGGCGGCTCCCCAGAGCTGCTGCCGACGTGAAGTCAGTTGTCACTTCTGTTAAAGTCATTAATTCCTAATTCCCCAATTACCTCATTAGGCGGCGGTGGGAGAACGCGGCCGCTCCTACAGCAAATAATTATGGGAGTCAAAATTAATTTGGCAAAGTAGAGCGACGCTTTATTAGAAACGTCAAATTGCTTTTCTCTTATTTTGCTGCCGCCTCCCCGCTCTCAGCTGCCGATGTCGCTGTGGTGGGAACTGATGTGTCACCATCACGGGGGGGAGGGAGCTCGGGGGCTGCTCCCAGGGCTGTGGCCCATCTGGTGCCGACTCTCCTCCGAGAGCTGGCCTCGCTCCTGGCTCCCACGTTTCCTCCAGGGCCCCCTACCCTCACCAGGACCCACCCGAGGGCCAGGCACCCCACCTCTCTGCCCTCCGCAGCACCAGGCACAAGCCTGTTCCTCCGTGACCCTGCACCAGGCAAGGCTGGTGGCACCTGCCGGGAGGAGAAAGGTCTCTTCTCCATGCCCTGGGCCCCTGACCCTTTCCCCTTAGCACTAGGGAACCCTGTGCCCTACACCTTTGACACAGCTGTCAACAGGCAGACACAGAATACACACAGACAACACGTGCAGGTGACGATCGGATGGCATCAGCTGACACTGAACCCTCCCCAAGGGCTGGGCAATGCCCTAGGTGCTTTCATGCCCTGGGTCCTCCATCCTGCCGCTGCACTGAGGCGCAGGGAGGCGAGGTGACTGCACGATAGAGCGAGAAAGTGGCAGTTGGGACTCAAACCCAGGCTCCCTGCTCCAAAGCCATGCACAGCTACTCATGACTGAGGAGCGAGAACAGCAGCCGAGGTCACAGAGAGGGACACAGAGACAGTCCCACCCGCCATGCGTGGTCAGGAGGCTGAAACACCAGCAGACACCACTCCGCCGGGAAGCTCAAATGTAGAGCAGCACACCGACCAGAGGCCACAGACACAGCCTGTACCATCAGCCCTACCACCCCAGATCACACTGTCCCTCCTCACAGTCACCAGGCCCGCTGCCACTCACAGCCACACTGTCTCCCCCACAGGCTGAGACGCTGCTGACTTGCTCACTGGGGCACGG
>PVJC01008893.1:7262-47354 GCA_004026665.1 Murina feae | reverse complement strand
AACTAAGAAATTTATTCTCATTAAATTTTAAACTCAAAACTGTCATTTTGACGGGTAAGCAATTTTAAGCCTTTATGAAACATTAAGCACACATTATCCCAAATAAAATAGAAGCCTTTTAAAATAATGCACTTAATTGCACTACCAAATAATTCTAACAAATGTAAATACACACACACACACACACACACACACACACACCCCAAATCATCTTAAAAGCCAGGTTTTCTTTCCCATTGAGGACAAATTAGTTTCCCTGATATTAAGTATTCTTTAAAAATTGCTCTGTACTGTCCTAACCAGTTTGGCTCAATGCATAGAATATCGGCCTGCGGATTGAAAGGTCCCAGGTTCAATTCCAGTCAAGGGCACGTTTCTCTCTCATCGATGTTTCTAACTCTCTATCTCTCTCCCTTCCTCTCTGTAAAAAAAAAATCAATAAAATATATATTTTTTTAAAAAATTGCTCTGTGCCAAGGTAAAAAATAAAATGATTAGGCAGATATCATTAACAAGAAATCATTAAAAAGTACATTATTTACCCAGTTTACATCACTGTTTTGAACTTTATATTCAAACTAGAAGCCCAGTGCATGGATTCGTGCCTCGGTGGGGCTCCTTGGCCTGGCCTGTGGAGATCTGGCCGAAACCGGCTCTCCAACATCACCCGAGGGGTCCCAGATTGCGAGAGGACGGTTCTCGGGTGACACACCCCAGAATCGGGCTCCCTCCTCTCTGGTTCCAGGTGCGACACCCAAGAACCACAGCTGCCAAGTTACCGCAGCTCGGCAGCTCCTGCGTTGAGCGTCTGCCCCCTGGCAGCCATTGTGCATCATAGCTACCAGCCAGCCTGGCCTGCAGCCATCCCCTGAGGTGTCCCAAATTGCACAAGGGCTCAGGCGATGCCAAGGGACCCCACCGGTGCACAACTGGGGCCGGGAGGGACCTTGGGTGTGCTCCAGGGCATGTCCCCAGTCCTGATTGGGGCCAACCAGGGCCTGTTGGCCAGGGAGGGACTATGGGAGGAATCCAGGGTGTGTCCAGCCCATCTCACCCAGTCCCCATTAGCCAGACCCCAGCAGCAAGCTAACCTACCAGTCGGAGCATCTGTCCCCTGGTGGACAGTGCATGTTATAGCTACAGGTCAAATGGTCACTTAGGCTTTTATACATATAGATGACCTGATATTGACAAGACCCAAAGATTAACAACTCGTGGTTCTCCTATGTAATATCTAAATAAAACATCTGCTAGGCATCAAATGACATTAACTACAAAGTCAAACTATTCTCTCAGAAAAGATATTAAAGGTATTATAGTTTTGCCCTGACTCTGAAAACTGCCCTTCTGTCTACATGCAATGAGCATATATGAGGTGGGCAAAAGTAGGTTTGCTATAGTAATACAAATAAATACAGTAAGTAATAATACGAGAATAAACTGTTTCACATACTCAACACTATAAACCTACTTTTGCCCACCCCTGTACATTAAGTCCTCCCCCTTAACCTTGTGCACAAGTTCTGCGACTTTCAAGTGAAATGACCTATAGCAAAACCAATTTTACCACTGGCTAATTCACATAAAAGGGAGTTAATTCCTAGCTATCTCATGGTTTTAACTAAATGATTTGTACAAAATGTTATTCTACAACCTGCTGTAATTTTAACAGGGTTCAAAGTTATGTTTAAGAGTATGTATTTACCACATATATTATAAAACTAGAGGCCTGATGCACAAAATTCATGCAGGCATGGGCCTTCCTTCCCCTGGCTGCCAGCACGGGCTTCCCTCTGGCACCTGGGCGCCCAGCTTCCCTTGCAGCCCTGGCTTTGTCTGGAAGGTTGTCTAGAAGGATGTCTGGTCTAATTAGCATATTACGCTTTTATTATAGAAGATAATGACTTTAAAACTGGCTTTCATCATTTAGTTGAAAGAACTACCACGTTTAGTAGAACAAGATTTTTACTAAAGAACACCTTGTTATTTGGCTTTTCAGCAGTCCCAGCGCTGGAAGTTCCCTGCGGATTCCAGCCCCATATTTCGGGAGGATGTTTGCCTCCCCAGCTCTGCCCGGCAGATAGTAATCACTCAATAAAGGAAGAGATAGGCTCATGAAAGAACCTACGTGCTTGCTTTGAAATCTGAATCTCAAATTTCTTAATATTCTTTCAAACACATATTCCTTAAGTCTTTTTTCTAAGAGCGATTCTCGAAAATCAACTGCAGAAATTCCTAAGCGTACGGACTGAGCCTTGCAGGCCCTGCTCAGGACCCAGGAGCGCCAGCCTCCAAGGGCTGCTCGGGCTTCACCGGGGACCGGGGCCCCCACCTCCCCGGACGCACAGACCGGCTGCTGCAGGGGCGTGGACGCGCGCCCGGACACACACACCGGCAGGTGCGGGGAGGGGCGCCTGGAGGAGCAGTCCGTTTCTCTCTCAAAGGGGCCCGTTACAACGCCGCAAACCATGCGCCAGCCGATGCGGGAAGCAACGCGGGGGCCACGCAAGAACTTTTCCTACTTGAGTTTCAACGCTGACGCTGACGCTGGACTGTCCCGTCAGGGCTGGGAAGGCGCGGCTTGGAACAACGGACAGACCCAGCCAGGGCGTGCGGGGATGGTTACTCAGGTGCTGCCCATGGCCGTCAGGTCACCCTTCCAGGACTTAACGCGACAAAACCTACTCGGGAAGAGAACGCGCGCTGCGACGGCCAACAGAGCCCGGGAAGTAGCCCCGGGGCGACCTCCCGGAGGGGTGGGCCGCTGGGACAGCTGGGCCTCCCTGGAAATGTGAAGGGCAAAGCCTTTCCCCAGCCCCGGCGGGGGAAGCCCCTCTCCGGCAACGCCCCGGCTTCTCCAGGACGTGGCCCGTGTCGCCCAACCAGGCAACGGGCGCGGGGTGGTCACGGTCCGGGAGCGGAAGCCTGCGCCCGAGGGCGCAGCGGGGTGCAGGGGCGGGCGGCCGGGGACTCGCCGGAGGTGCCACGCGGCTCGGGGCCCCGCCGACCGCCACCGCCCCCGCCCGGGGACACCCTCCCTCGCGCGCGCTCCGGGCCGACCTCGCTCACCCTGGCGGGGAGGCCGGGCTCACTCCGGGGGCAGGGGGGCAGGGAGCGGCGGGGTGACGCCGCGGCGACAGCAAATCCGGCCCGTGGACCACGACCCGGGGTTAGGGGGGCACTGCGACCCGGGCCGGCGGGCAGGCACTCGCCGACGCCGGGAGCCGGGAGCCGGGCCGGATGTCCTCTGACGTCAGCGCGTCCTGACGGCGGCGCGTCGACAGGAAGGGCCCGCCCACTTCTGTCCGCCCCGCCCCGCCCCGCCCACTCCTGCAGGGGAGTGGCGGGAGCCGCGGGCTCTGCGTCTTGGGGAGAGAAAAGCCTGGTGGAGAGGAGGCCAGAGAGGAGGAGGAATCCGAGGGAAGCGCCTCCGAAGCCGGGGTACGCGTTTCCGCGCACGTCCTCCCTTGTCGGGAGGTGGGGTCACCCCCCTTGCTCCCAGCGCCCCGCACAGACCAGTATTCCTCCTCCCTGTGTAGCCGTGACCCTTTTCATCCTTCGCCGTTACTGTTTTTTACCCACAACTTAGGAATTTGACTTTGGAACTCGACTTCCAACTTGTGCCCATCACCCGTTAACGTCCAAATGGAAGACCCGTTCTCTTGGGTTCTTGATTTCTTCATCTCCAGTAGCCAGCACCTGCACTCCACTGACAGGCACCCGGTTCTTTTTTTTTTTTCTTTTTTTTTAATATATTTCATTGATTTTTTTACAGAGAGGAAGGGAGAGGGAAGAGAGTTAGAAACATCGACGAGAGAGAAACATCCATCAGCTGCCTCTTGCACACCTCCTACTGGGGATGTGCCCGCAACCCAGGTACATGCCCTTGACCGGAATTGAACCTGGGACCCTTCAGTCCCCAGGCCGGGGATCTATCCACTGAGCCAAACCGGTTAGCGCAGGCACCCGATTCTTAAATGTTTTCATCTCAGGTCCCTTTTAAAGCTCTTAAAAACTGAAGACTCTAATGAGCTTTTGTTTATGTGGGTGATGTCTATTGATATTTGCCATATACAAATACTAAAACGAAATTTTAAACACTAATTCAGTAAAAATAATACTTGTACATATATTACATGTTAGTGTAAAGAACATAATTATATGGGCGGAAAAATATCTATGTTTTTCCAAACAATAAACAGAAGATTGGTATTCTTTTAGAGTTCTGCAAATCTCTTTAATGGAAAGCCTAATAGAAGGCCGGTGAATTCTTATATCTGCCATGCTGTTGAAAAATGTGTTGATGTTCTCATTTTTTCCAGCATATGGTCAGCCAGAGTAATTGCAAAGAGTCCTCGGGGAAGGACTGGGGAAATTATTACAGTGTACATCTTTTACGATACTCCAGGCTTCCTCCTGGGGATCTAGCCTTTTCTCTGCTGATGGTTTCCAGATCCAAAAACTGGCCCAGATTTTAAAACCCCACAAAGAATTGTGACCAGTTATTGGAGTGTTGTTCTCAGGCTCCTGGTTTTGCACTCCTTGATTTCTTTTGATTATACAAGATGGGCAGTGTCCTTGTTTGGTGACCATCCATTATGCTCCTAGGGACATTGTATTCTGTTATCCATCTCCCTAATCTCCTCAGGAGCAGGCCCTCTCCTTCATTGCCACACTTCCCTAGCCACTGGTTAAAATAAAATTACATTGTAAAGAAAGCCAGGTTATTGACCCAGTGGTCAAGAGGAAATCTGAGGGCAGATCCTGAGAGGAACACAGGTTGTGGGGTAAGTGGGAGGCCTCAGCTTTGTTCTCCACCAAGTTGGAGGCACTAGTCATTAGTCAGGAATATGGACCATGTTCAGACTCACAGAGTTCAGGAACATCTAGGATTCACATATTTCAGGTGTCTCAACCCAGTTTATTGCATCAGGGTTTCTTTCCAAGTCAGCATTGGGACCTTGGAATGGCCAACCTAACTGGGCTGCAAGGTTGTTCATCTCGATTGGAGCTCTACCACACTTTTCCAGGGCTGGACCTATTGCTCAGCTTTCTGCCCTCCACTACAGGAGATAAAAGCTGCTTAATTTGCATCCAAAGAGGCATTTTGAATTTTAATCATATATTTAATAGCCATTAACCTTTCTCGGCTTGTGTTTTACAAAGAATGGATTTTGCTTAGCAACAGCCAATTCCCCTGTTTTTAAGATTACTACCTCCCTCATATTTCTTAAACTAGAGGTCTAGTGTGCACAAAATCGTGCACAAGCAGCTCGCTTCCACTTGCCTCAGCTGGCTGCCCCACCCTCTGCGCTTGGTACCCTCCACTGCTCATAGCTCTCCACTGCTAGTAGATTGAGCACCCCACACCCCCCTGCCCACTGCAAGAGCCACTGCTCGTTTGGTCATGACAGCGTTACAGCATTAGGGCCACAGGCTTTTTATACATATAGGCTCTGAAAGCAACTGGAGGGGGTGGCCTGCGTGTGTGAACCTCCTGGGACAGAGCTGCAGTTGGGCTGTGACACACAATGGCATCTATGTGTGACCCGCGGCCTGCACACTGCTTCCCGATGAGGGGGGACGTGCGCCCAGGGGGGACCAGTGGATACAGTGTTGGCCTGTGGACTGAAGGGTCCCAGGTTCGATTTGGTCAAGGGCATGCTCCATGGTTGCGGGCACATGGTTGCAGGAGGCAGCTGATCAATGTTTCTGTCTTATCAATGTTTCTAACTAGCCCTCTCTCTTCCTCTCTGCAAAAAGTAAAGTATATTTTTTTAAAAATCTTATGTCTGCCAGCACCCATAAACAGTAACAGTCTGCAAGTTAGGTAAAATCCCAGACACTTCTTAGATCTCGACAGTTAGCTGGGAAACTAGAAAGATTTCAAAAGGCCTTGACCCTGTTTAGTCACTAACTAGCTCTCTTGAGTTGACCTGTTCAGTACTGTCTACAGAAATTTTGTTCTTTTTATGTAAAAGGAGATCATTGAAGTAGACAGTGTCTAATACTTTGTGATTCCATATTGTGTGAGTATAGAAACAAGTTCTGAGATCTAGAGTAAAGGTACTCAACCAGACAAAATGGAGCTTGCAAGAAGGGATTGATGCTCTTTTGTAATTTCACTTTGCATCTGAATGTTACAGCACTAAGTGCTTTGGTGGGTGGAGGTCCTTTCTTCTTCCCTCCGTTTTCTTTATTTTTCTACCTGTCGGCATTGACGCGATGGAAACCATGAGATAGGGAAACTTGCAAGCCACTCAGAGTCGTTTTCCTCCTGTGCACTTACCCCCTGTATTGCAGGGTTCTGGGTTAGATTCCACCAGTGAGAGGCACATGGCTTGGGAATCAGAAGAGGGGCAGAAGCCATGATTATTTCTCCTACAGAGCAATGCAGGCACTCGCTCTCGCTGACAGTAGAAATGGAGTTTTGCCAGCCACTTCCAGTCATTTCCTGAGAATAACTCACTTGGCTCTGTAGATTACTCAGATGATTGGTGGTTTCCTGCGGTTCCTTCATTTTCCACATTTCATGAGAAGTGATTGTCTTCACTTTTGCTTCCTTGGCTCTTCTTTTGTTTGTTTTTAAAGTACTTAAAACCTTGCATTCCTACCTGAAATACCTGCAGTGGTTTCTCTTGACCTAACTAAACCCTGCCTGATAAAAGAAAGTAAATGTTGAGGAAAAGCTACTCCAATTTGGTTTATTTTCAAATTTTTATACTATCAAAAAGTTTAACAGTGAAAACAAAAGCTTCTATTAGAATCTGTATCATTATGGGTTAGTTTTCCATTGCTGCCATAACAAACCACCCCAAAACTTAGGAAAACAATACAATTAAAAAAACCCCACAATTTTTAAAATATTGCAGCTCTGTAGGTCAGAAGTCTGAGTGGGCTTAAATGTGTCCTCTGTATAAGATTTCACAAGGCAAAAATTAGGGTGTCGGTGAGGCTACATTCCTTGGTGGGAGCTGTGCGGAAGAATCATTTTCCAATCTTATTCAGCTTGTTGGTTCATTTCATTTTCTTATGGTTGTAAAACTGAGGTCCTCATGTCTGCGTGAGCCATCATCATGGCTGGCATTTGCTCTCGGAGGCTTCCTTGATTCATTCTCTTGCTTTTTCTATGGTTTCTCCAGCAATAGACTCATGGGCTGAGTCTCTCACATTTCTGGATTCTTCTGTGGCATCTCTGTGAAACCATCCAGGGGAGATTCTCCATGGCACCCACCCAAATCATCCAGAATTCAACTCCTTTGCTCAGTTTCTATTTAGTTTTGCCAGCAAAGTCCCTTTTGTGAAGTCACATAACATAGGGCAGGTTCAGGACCTGGTCACATCTAAAAATGTGAATATTATTTGTTATATCTTCTTTATATGACAGCCTCACTTGAAATCTTATGACCCGCCTTGACTGTAGCAGTCTTCTTTAACTTGGTGTTTGGGTTTGGAGGCATTCCTTTAGGAGGAAGAGAGGGAGAGACGGAAAGGAGCAGCCAATGCAAGGAGAACAATAAAAACACAGACCCCAAGGGGTGGTCATGGATGACCTAGAAATACAGAGTGCATCATCTTATAAAGATATCAACTTAATGATTTCATTTTTAAAAATTAAGATGCACAATCCACATGCGTGCTCTCTCTCTCTCTCTCTCTCTCTCTCTCTCTCTCTCTCTCTCTCTCTCACACACACACACACACATACACACACACACACACTATTGGGAAACAGTAATTTCTTAAAATCAATTTCTGCCAAAAACCTGCTCTGACATGGATAGGGAATTTGGAATTGCTTCTTAGGACCTAGAAATTAAGAGGTTTCTTTGTGGGATATGGTGATAATACCAATTCTCTTGTCAAATAAACAAATTATGTGTCTAGCTTCATACTGAGATGAGATATATTCCCTGCTATTTGGCTCCCAAGAAGAAATATTTCTCATCATAACACATACCCCCTCAAACCATATTTGTGCTTTGATGTGGAACAAAAATATTCATTAGAAGAATGATTGAACCTTTGGTCCTGCCTCTAATAAATCCATCATCTATCTCAATAATAGAGACTATTTTTTCTCTCTAATTTTGTCCCCTGAGACCCAATTCCCATCCTTATTGTTTCCTTTATTGCCTACAGAACACAGTCTAGAAAGGAAAAAATGAAATATGCAAAGATAAATAATAGCTTTAAAAATCTTGTTTTATCATCTCAGCTCCTTTGGTTTTTGAACATTGTAGAAAAAATAGGATATGTAAAACATTTTATAAGCATTCTTTATGAATAGCTTATTACATCTACTAGCCATTTTACTTTAAGAATGTTCATCCCAAATGGGTTAACTGTGTTTAGAAAAAGACCTCAAGGTATGCATTTATAGACATATATCAGATGGCCTTGGCAAAATTTTACCCCTGGGTTTTGCTTATATGAGAAAGATTTTTTTGAAATAATAAATAGCCTTAGCTTGCAGTCTTGCTGAGATTAGAATATTAATATCTATCACCATGAAAACATTAACATTCTACCAAAGACCAAGGACCTACTCAACAAGTATTATCATAATCTTTGTATTTGTATTACAATTATGTTTATTGATAATTTTACTCTAATTTTTTGGACAAGATGTGTGTCAAAGTTGTCACTGTGACCCTAAGAGCTATTTTCAGCTCTGCCACTGACAGTATCCTCAGTGTATCTCCTTTAAAATCTCTTTCCACCCTCAGGAGAAAGATAGACCAGTGGCACAAATTCATAGAGGAGGGAGGAGATGGGATGGAGAATATTTGTACTTATTGAATGTCTACTATAAAGTAATAGAGTTGTGAAGGTGGATAGATAAATTTTGTCTTTTTATCTAAAAACAACAGGAAGTCAGGATTGTCTTATTGTAGTGTAGAATGACAAGATTCCAGAGAGAAGCCCATCTAGGACCGTCTGGTAGAAAGACCCATGTGAGGTGCCAGAAAGCTGATAGTCCAAGTCCAGGTCCACTCAAATGAGAGATTGCCAAGGGGTTGAAAAAGAGAAGATGCAGGAGAAAGCCATGTAAATTAATATCTACAAAGACTAGTCATGCCAAGGTCAAGGATTGTCACTACTGGCAGATGGAAATCACCTGGAATCACTCCAAGGACAGAGTATGCAGGCCTTGCAGGGGCTATTTACATAATTCCAGCTCTGAGTTGCAAGGGCAGGCCAAGGTCATTTAAAGGTGTAGACACTACATCAGGAACCGCAAGAGAGAATGAAGTATTTTTCCTGGTAGCCTGTGAAGCAGCCTCTTCTCTTTTCATTTTGTTGAGAGTTTATGCTTATGGGCAGGTGTGTGTGTGTGTGTGTGTGTGTGTGTGTGTGTGTCTGGAAGGGAATGTGAAAGGAGAAAGGGAGATGGGGTCACTTGAACAGGCAGAAGTGGGCACCTGAGCAAGGGGGTGGGGCCACCTGAAGGGCCCCGGACCAGTGCACGTGATCAAGGGAATAGGACCATGTGTCGGCAGGGAGGGGCACAAGTGAACAAGGGATGGGAATCCTGATGGTCCAGAGGTGGGCATGTGAACAGGGGGGCAGGGCCAGGAGATCATCCTGAAGCAAGCTGGTTTGAAGACCCCCCCAAAAAAATTTCTTTTCCAGGCAAAACAAAATCTGCCAAGTAGGCAGGCACACGCCATTTTCTGGAAGGACTTTGGCAATGGGACTGTTGACAAGTGGGAGAGCAGGGCCAAAGGACCAACCAGGGAGGTGGCACGACAGAAACAGCCAGCAAACTGGGTTTTTGTGCCCAGATTCTCGATGCCAAAACTGAGGCTCAGAGAGGTAACAGAGGTCCCTAGCTTTGGCCCACATCCCAGTCAACTCAGCCCAGAATTCTGAGAAGCCATCCCAAAACATACCAGCTGGCCCCTCCTTCCTCACTCCCTCTCCCTAACATCAAAGCATCCATTTGTGCAGCTGCGCTGGGGCCTCTGCCTAGCCAGGAGCAAAGGAGGTCCAGAAGGTAGCCTCCCACAGTTCCCAGACCAGGCGGGCTCTTTCCTGCCTCCCTGTCTTCCCGCATGCAGTTTCCTCCATCTGGAATGCCCTTCCTCAGCCTCCAGGTCCCAGCCAGCTTTAACTCCACTGGAGAATTTTCCCTGAGTCCCTTGGGGCGCCCCCCGAATCCTGCACCCACCGAGGTCACAGCCATTTTCTTGATGATGCTCTCATGGGGCTGTGAGGTCTTGGGGATGCTGGCTTTGCCTTTGTACCCCAGCGCTGGCACAGACAGGTGCTCAGTAAAGCCTCAAGGAAGGGAAGGAGGGAGGCAAGAAGGGAGCAAAGGGAGCAAAGAAACACCCTTCCCAGGACTGGAGAGGATCTGGACCGTGAGCACCTGGCACAGGTCTGGGCACAGAGCAAAGCCCACTCGCTTCCTGCTCCTCCACTTGAGCCTGGGCTCCAGAACCTTCTGCCTCATCCCATTTGGAACTGGCTCAGAGACAGTCTCCATACCTGCAGGCCTGAGTCTGTTGCCCAAATGGAGGCAAGGTACCGTCTTATTTCTGAGTGGAGCGCCTGGCAGGATGTCGCCGCAGCACGTGGAGGAAAGAGCAGAGGGCCACCACCTCCCAGGCTGTGCACTGAAGGGGTCTCTGGTAATTCAGCGACATAGCCACAGTTATAAATGCACAGAGGGCCCTGGAGCCTCCTGAGTTCGTGAAAATGGGGACCACACACATCAGCTGCAGAGACCATCCTGATTCCCAATCAGCTCTGCTCCATCCCAGCTGAGGAAAGAGCCAGGCCTGGTTCTGACCTGTGAAATGGGAATGATGTGCTGAGCTGGCTCCCAGTGGGCAAGGGCTAGGTGTCAGGGTGGCTCTTATTTTCTTGCAGGAACTGGCCAGCAGAGGGCGACAGCCTCTGCTGCCTCCCTAGGCAGGCAGCTGGGCTGGGCAGAAACCACACTTGGTTCCCCTTCAGAAGGGGTAAGGGAGAGGGCATGTATTCAAGGGGGCAGTGCCAAGTGTCAACCCAGAGGGACAAAGGTGAACAAGAGTGGGGACTTCTGATGGTCCGGAGGTAGGCATGTGAATAGGGGAGCAGGGCCAGTAGATTATTGTGAAGCCAGCTGGTGCGAAGACCCCAGATCAATTGCTTTTCAAGGCAAAACAAAATCTGCCAAGGAGGCAGGCAGCAGAAGGCAAAAGAATACTAATCGTATGTACTATGCAACCTGAACCACAGGAGGTGAGGGGATGCTGGGTGTTCTCCAGACATGGCCCTGGCCCCAGTGCTTGGGGACGCCCCCAAGGTTACCAAATGGGAGGGACCCTGGGACAAAGTGAGCAGCCATCCAGAGGCCCTGGGGCGATGATGGGACCCCTGTCTTCTGGGGCTGGAGGAGGGGTGTGTGTGGAAGGGGAAAGCCCATCAGAGCAAATGGCCATGAAGTGAAGGGCTGCCTACCCAGAGGCCATAGGTAATGGAGGCACAGTCTGTGGGCAGCCCAGGGTTCTATTTTTAGCTCTGTTCTTTAACTGCTCTGTGCCCTGGAGGAACTCGCTTGCCCTCTCTGTGCTGCAGGGGCCTCACCTGTATGATGGGCCACCAGTGTTCCTCCCAGGAGTGTGGGGTGATGGTAGGTGTATGCAGCACTTGCCCTGAGAGCATTCCCCTTCCCAGCCAACAGCCCTGCCTCACCATCCCTCCTCCCCCTGCCTTTCAGGGACTGCATAGGCCACTCCGGACCTCCTGCATGGACTCTGGAAGGGCCACTGCTCTCTCCTGTCTCCTGTTCAATCCCAGCTGTCACAGTCCCAGCAGGAAAGAGGGCATGCACACACCATTTCTGGAAGGACTTTGGCAATGGGACTGTTGACAAGTGGGAGAGCAGGGCCAGATGGCCAACCAGGGAGGTGGCACCCCAGAAACAGAGACCAGGGGAGGTCTCAAGGGGGTGGGGCCACGTGATCATGCTCAACTGGGCACCTGAATTGAAGAAGGAGGTGGGGCCAAGTGATTAGCCAGAACAGGGCACTGGATGGAGCTGGGGATAGGTGTATGTGTGTGTGTGGCGGGAGGGGGGCGAGGTGCTAGCCAGGAGTTCCCCAGGAAGCCAGACAGTTTAAAGACCCCAAATCAATTTCTTTTCTAGGTAAAACATAATCTGCCAGGGGAGGCAGGCATTAGAAGCCAAAAAGAAAAAATAATGGTTCTTTGTAACCTAAGCCACTTAAGGTGAGGAAAATAGGGGCATTCTCCTCACCTAGCCCTCGCCCCAAGGCAGCGGGCCTCTGCCAGGGTTACCCCTGGGGTGGGATAAAGTGAGCAGCCACCCAGAGGCCCTGGGGCGATGATGGGACCCTTGTCTTCTGGGGCTGGAGGAGGGGTGTGGGTGGAAGGGGCAAGCCCATCAGAGCAAATGGCCATGAAGTGAAGGGCTGCCTACCCAGAGGCCACAGGTAATGGAGGCACAGTCTGTGGGCAGCCCAGGGTTCTATTTTTAGCTCTGCCCTTTAACTGCTCTGTGCCCTGGAGGAAGTCACTTGCCCTCTCTGTGCTGCAGGAGCCTCACCTGTACAATGGGCCACCGGTGTTCCTCCCAGGAGTGTGGGGTGATAGTGTGTATGCAGCACTTGCCTGAGGGAATTCTGCTTCCTAGTCAACAGCCCTGCCTCACTACCCTTCCCTCCCCCAGCCTTCCAGTCCCTTCTGGGGAGGAGGGAAGGAGGAAGTGAGGGTGGGATAGACTTTTGAAAAGAAAAACATAATCTTCTTAAAATAGTACATGTTCTACTGCTATGCTTAATAACCTACATAAATGTGTGATTTGCAGGTTTTGTGCTGAATATTCTTTAAATATATATTTTTTATTGATTTCAGAGAGGAAGGGAGAGGAAGAGAGAGGTAGAATGAGAATCATCAATCCGCTGCCTCCTGCACGCCCCCTGCTGGGTACTGAGCCCACATCACAGCCCCTGACCCTGAATGGAACGTTGGCCACCGAGTTCATAAATCGACGCTCAACCACTGAGCCACACTGGCTGGGCTGTGCCAAATGTTTTTTAAAAGAAAAATTTAGATGAGGTATAGCACCAAACAAAAAAGGGGGAACGTCCCCTGGTCTGAGGGGAATGTCACCCCCAAGAATGCACTTCTGGTCCTGTAATATGACATTGCAAAGGGTTGAGCCGAGTCCCCAGTTAGGATCTATTACTGACCCCTATGTAACTAATGTTGAAAACCATCTCCAATGCCCTTCATTTCCCATTACCTCCTGTAAGGATTGGACAATCTATGGCTCATTTATTTTCCAGTTGGAGCTGCCATGTTACCTAGTTCTGGCCAATGAAATGTAACGGCAAGTAAAGGAAGCTGGGAAGCTGATGAAGAAGGTTTTTCTCTCCCGGCTAAGAGAAGTGGGAGTAAGAGGAGTAAGACTTTGCTGCTAGCTACCCCTGCTACCTGTCTGTGAACCTGAACCAGTGAGCAGAGGCTGCTGGGAGCTCCTCAGCCCTCTGACAGCCATGAGAATCACAGAAACTCCAACCCAAAGTCCTGATCTCGTGAGCCGTGGAATGAACATTAGCACCCACCAGCATGCAGGTTTCTTGTTGTGTGAGAAAAATCATGTCCTGTTGAGGCAAGTACCAGTCAGACAGCCTGTGGTTCAGAACACCATGCATTCTAAACTAGGGGCCCGATGCACAAAAATTTGCACACTCGGGGATCCCTCAGCCTGGCCTGTGCCTTCTCACAGTCTAGGACCTCTTGGGGGATGTCCACCTGCTGGCATGCCTGGCCAGCCTGGATGAGGGGGCTGATGGCTGTTTGCAGCGAGGCTGGCTGGGATTTATTTAACTTCTAAAGTTGAAACTAAGTTGCTTTAACCGGAGCCCAGGTCAGGTTGCCCCTAACAATCCAGGGTCCCAGTGCTTCCTTGATCCCAAGGTGGGAAGCAGGTAACTGAGGTTTATCTTCTATAATTGAAACTTTGTTGCCGTGAGCGGAGGCCACAGCTTATTCCAGCTCAGGCTGCCCACAGCTCCCATTGACCCAACATCCCAATGAGGCTGCTGGAATCAGGTTTCTGGGGTTCATTTATCTTCTATAATTGAAGCATTGTTGCTTTGAGCAGAGGCCCAGCCGGCCTAACAGAAGCCTCCTGTTTATTCCAGCTCCATGGCTGCCGGCCGCCATCTTTGCTGGGTTAATTTGCATACAGCCTCTCTGATTGGTTTGTGGGCATGGCTTGGCTGGTGGGCGTGGTTTCAGTGTCTCAGAGTGAGGGTTAATTTGCATATTACTCTTTTATTAGATTAGATGGATGCTGAATGGAGACACTTATGAATAAGAGAAAAAGGACAAATTGGATGGTGGTTGGAGATGGCAGCAGAGCCCAGGTTTTGGCTTCGTTTACTGAGCCATGCTTTGTTTCCCAGGAGAAAGTGTCAGTGCCTGTAGCTGGACTGTGGAACCCTGCCCTTCTGACCAGGTGGATTGCATTATATGTTGTCATCCTTGGAGGAGACCTTCGTTTGAAGAGTAATTAGCAATAATTAATTTGCTCCATCTCTCCCTGAGCTTCCTGTGGCATAAGGACTGAGAAGCAGCTAGCAGGCTCCAGCCTGGCAGCTCTGGTGCATCTAGAAATTAGGAGGACAGGGTTACTGCTGGGGGCCAGCCACACAAAAAGGGAGCAAATCTCCCCAAAGCCCACTAAACTGTGTGGTGGGGGTTATGGAAGGTGAGTGTTCTCTACTGAAATAGAGTGGGTTTACGCCACTGTAGAAGGATATGGCTCCAGCAGTGAACACCCTATAAACAAGGAAGCATTTGTAAGAAAGTGAATGTAACCTTTAAAAGAATATGGAATAGTTATACAATCAAATGACTCTTTTCTTTACAAAACAAATTGCTATTGAACTCCTTTAAATATTAAATCCCCTTGACAATGAAGGAAGAACTTTGACATTCTCAACCTAAACTGGTAAGGAACAATGCCAATCAAAGGTTACTTGAAAATAAAGACAAAGAAACTCATAAGTTGCAATATGAGAAAGTGAGGCAATACTGACAGATTTCTTCACTTGGGAAATACTGGCTGTCTTCCACCTTTTTGCTGAGCTATCTGGACATGGTCCCTGCCCTCCTAGAGCATGCAGTTGAACATATGAGAGAAACTTTTAACCAGCGGGAGACTAATATATACCATATTTCTATACAACAGTCCTCTGAAAGAAAGGAACAGGGTTCTAACAGAGAAAAAGAGGATCCTAATTTAGACGTCAAATAAGGTGTCTGGAGGAAGTGGCATGGAACATAGACCTGAAATATGAGTAGGTGTTAGAGGAGGAGCAAGGCAAGCATTCCAGGTGGGAATACTCCACTTTACAGGAACACTCAGACTGCAAAAATATGTAATTGAACCTGTAATATATTCATTAAACTTGACGTTTGGAAGCAGTAGGACAACCCAAACCACCATCCACATGAATTCTATATGCCCTGACCCTTGTCAGTACAAGTTCAAAGCTTTGGCTGTACCGCCATTCTCTGACCATTTGCACTCTCAGCCCCCAAGGAACTCATCATCTTTAAGCTAAAGACAGTAAATAAATGACAAGTGGCCTCTGGATTGATCATTCTGAGCAGTTGAGAAGTGTCCCCTGCTAATCACCTTAATGTTTCTCCGGGAGTTGTTCTTTCTGACACATCTTTCACATGAAATAAAAAAGAAAAGAAAAGGTAAGAATGTAAGAGAAATTAACATCTTTGAATCTGAAACACAAAGATAACTCTTCTACACATTTTTAACCTTGATAGATCTCTAATTAGATAAAAAGACTCCAATATGCTAGCATTGTGAATTCAACTCCAGAGAAAATAGCATGTGAATGTTATCTCTCTGTCTCTCTTTCTCTCTCTCTCTCTCTCTCTCTCTCTCTCTCTCTCTCTCTCTCTCTCTCACACACACACACACACACACACACATACATACAGAGGTTGCAATACACTTTGAGAAAATATTCTAAGGTTCAGCCTAATCTTCCCCAAGTAAAGAAATGCTATTTTAGTTTCCTCCAAAAAGAGAATTCCTACAACCTTCCAAAGTACTTCTTTTCAATATTATAAATATCCCCGAATTTTTAATGAAACATATGCATTTTTAGTTTACTTTGTTTTAATCAAATGACCATATTTGTCAATTCTATTTATATTTGAGGATGAAATATTGCCATTTAATTTGAAAAGTGTAAGTTATCGTTCCCATTTCCCCCAAACATTTGTCATATTTGCTATTGTATTAATTATTTATAGTGTACCATAACAGTATAAGAGTCTCTATGGTAAATAGAACATAAAAGAAAACAAGTAAACAAACAAAAAAGCAAACAATAAGCCCTTTGCTCTAAAGGAGTTATCAGCAAGCACCTCCTGATCTCCCCAAGGTATCAATTAGGTTTGCTGAACAGTCATGATAAAGCACCAGGCTCTTAATTTATTTCATTCCATTAATTTTCCTCCATAAAGTCAGAGAAAGTAGAACAAGAACTGAGTGTGAGAAATCACATATCCAGGAAAGGGAATGTTAGTGCATGCATCTAGACTGCAGAAATGCTCTTCCAGAAAAATCGGCTTCCTAGGAAAGTCTGACATTCCTGGACAATGAAGCGCCCTGTGTTGTAGTTTCTGCCCTGATCTTAATGTACACTCGAGGCTGTTTCAAGAGAGGAAAGGGGAAGCCGTGGGGAGGAGAGGAAAGAGGGAGAGAGACCACACCAGTGTACCTCATCTACAACTCTGGCATGCTGCCAGACCCTACTATCCTTAGCGAAACAAGGACTTGGGTTTGGGATGTATGAGAATGGAGCCGCAAAGAGCCAAGACTGGACTTCCCCATCTCAATCATGGGTTGCCTGGAGGGAATTAGAAACACATGTTAAAGTGAACATTAGAACCTTCCTTTTCATAGAATTGTGTACAATGCAAGCCCCTTTGTAATGTTCCTGGTTCCATATGTAACTATAGATTGCTACTGATGACATTGTAAAATTAAACTTTTTATAGCCTGAGTATTTTACTAATCTTTAACTTAAAATAAAACCAACACACATGAGCATTTTTAGTACAGAACATTTAAAAGATTTAAAAGCTTTGAGCTGGTGACATAAAATGTTGAGAATGAAAGGCACTGAATGAATATTTTGCTTGTTAAGATAAAAGATGAGGAAATATTTGTTAGATTCCTTGATGACACTAAAAAATATAATCCATGTCTTGCTCATGAAAGTTTTTTTCGGCAGATTTTTTACTGTTGCTATTGTTGTTAATCCTCACCCAAAGATATTTTTCCATTGATTTTTACCAACTGGAGCCAGGGATTGAATCTGCAACCCAGGTACATGCCCTTGACCGGGAATGGAACCTGTGACCCTTCCGTGTGTGGGCCAACAGTCTAATCCTTTGAGCTATGCCGGCCAAGGCTCATCCGATTTTTAACTGTTCTATGCTTTACTGAGAGTGTTTAAATTATAGTTTGTTTGTAAGTAAACAAAGCAGTATTGCCAGTGAGTGGATGGGAAAGTTAGATGAATTCTGAAATTCAGTATTCCAAAGTCCACCTTTGCAATGGATGAAACAATGCACTCACATTTAACCTGACTCCGTAGTAGATGTGGCGTGCTGAGTGCACCCAGCCTTGACTCCTTTGCTATTCCTCTCAGTTTGTTCTGAGTGCAAGTGGGAGACAGAGGGCCACTATATTAGGCTCCCTTGAACCTCAGCATAACAAGTTTAAATGAAGGGAGTTGCTTTTATCCATGTTTTCAATACGTTGTATAAAAATGGGTTTTGACAGCTCTGATAATCTAGAGGCACTCTTCAGCCATTCAAGTCTTGGTGATTCATGTTATAATTAAAAATCATCTACAGGTGTCCCAAGACATAGAATAAAAGTCATCTATATGATCAAGTTCCTTAAAATAATTGAGGTACCTAGTATTATAAGCTACTTGGTCAAAGCATATCCATCAACGTATTGTATATTATCTGGCTTAGAACTGTTACAAACATTTATAATAATGGAATATATTGTTTAACATGATGAAGCCTGAATAGGCTCATTAACTCTAAATTTGATTCAGTATCCCCATTTCTTTTCATTTGCAGAACCATGATTCCATAGTTCTATAACATTAGCTTAATTATGTGAGCAGTGAACCATCCCTAAATCTAGATTCATGTTTAGTTTGGTGCAAAATAAATATTAATGTTGGGATTCTTATTTCTGAAATGCTTTTCTGAACAAATTCATTCATCTCCTTTATTTTTCTTGGGACTTCTAGAATACAGCACAATTAGAAATTGTAGAATCATGGAATTTTAGGAGTGAGGACCTTGGTGATCACAGAGATGAGAAGAATGTATTAAATGACTCATGACACAGCAAATAGTCTTGCTAAATAGTTCTTGTAAAGGTACCAGAATTATAATTACATTTATAAATGCCAGAAAGGAATGAATGGCAAATATTACAACAAAAAGGTTAGAAGTAAAAGCTGAATAAGTAAGTAAATTATTAGAGACTTAAATTTAATCACTTAAAGTAGATTTATTAAAACCTGAAGAGATAACTCAAGGGAATCTGAGAATATTGCTGAGTATAGGGAGAAATTTACTTCCAAATGTGTGCATGCTCACTCTAGCCCCCACAAATCGCATGCCAAGCTTCTCCTTTAAAACTGAACATGAATCTTTTTATTATGCTTCTTTGATATAGTCCTACTACTCAACATGAGAATGTTTTGCTTCTCCTTCCTCATGAGTTACTTTATTCTTTACCAAACTATAACCATTAAAAATTACCCAAGAAATATTTATCAAGAAGTTAATCTTACCTTGGGTTTTCCCATGAGGTGATACATCTTTACATTATTGGTAATGCTTTTATAATTCTTACTAGGGGCCTGGTTCACAAAAATTTGTGCACTCGGGGGGGGGGTGGGGGAGTCCCTCAGCCTGGCCTGTGCCCTCTTGCAGTCCGGGACCCCTCAGGGGATGTCCACCTGCTGAAGTGCCTGGCCAGCCTGGATGAGGGGCTGATGGCTATTTTCAGGCTGGCCAAGCCTCCCAGTGGGGAACCTCACCCCATGGGGGTGTGGCCAGCCTGGATGAAGGTCTGAGGGCTGTTTTCAGGCTGCCCATAGCCCCTTCAAGGTTCAGGTCCCTACTGGGGTGCCTGGCCAGCCTGAGTAAGGGGCTGAGGGCTGTTTTCAGGCTACCCACAGCTCCCATTGACCTAACATCTCAGTGATGCTCACTGGAATCACGTTTCTGGGGGTTATTTATCTTCTATAATTGAAACTTTGTTGCCTTGAGCGGAGGCCTAGTTAGGCAATGAAGACTCCTGTTTGCTTCAGTTCCATGGCTTCTAAAATTGAAACATTGTTGCCTTGAGCGGAGGCCATAGCCGACCTAGGCAGGCAGTTTCAACTCCATTGCTGGTGCAATGGAAGCCTCCTGTTTGCTCTAGCTCCATGGCTGTTGGCCTCTATCTTCACTGGGTTAATTTGCATATAGCTGCTCTGATTTGCTGGGGGCATGGCTTGGCTGGTGAGCGTGGCTTAAGTGTCTCAGAGTGATGGTTAATTTGCATATTACTCTTTTATTAGATTAGATTCTTCATGGCAAAGACATCTTGTACAAAGTTATGTCGTTTCAGATTCATAGAACTATGACACTTGAGATATGATTCATTAGGGTACCAAGCGGCATTCTCCTGTAATGCAGACTTCTGATTTCTCCAGCCATTTCCTCCTCATAGGCTTCTTCTCTGTGCTTATTCTTGTGACACTTGATTGGCCTTCACCAAATAGTCCATGACAACTCTCAGACTTCCCTTTTCCTTATTTTATAGTATATTCAGACTAGTGGCTATAGAACAGTGTGTTTCCAAATTTTACCATACATTAGGGTAATGTGGAGTGCTATGAAAACACAGATTGCTGGACCTGAAAACTCTGCATTTCTAACTAGGCGATGCCCATGCTTCTGGCTGCTCGGGAACCCAGATTCCCGAATCTCAGTTGCAAAACATTGGGAAACCAGGGAGCCTCGCAACAACGGATCGGATGGTTGCAGATTTTTCACAGTTGTTGCCAAAAGTAGTTAAAAAACAATTGGTGTTTGCTGTGTCTGAAATGTAAAGGAATTAGAAATAAGAAAGACAGAGCCGGAAGCATTTTCAAAGGCTGAAGACTCACAAACATTGAGAGGCCTGGCGCTGCTATTCCCTCCCCATGCCTGCCACCTTGGCACCCCAAACATAGATATCTACCTTTTTTCTATGCCCTTTTCCAAATTATCCTGCTCTGTGTTGACTTGACCTTTTTAGAGTGTCATTCTAGAAGGTCATGTTCTCCTCCTAGACGTGTTTATCTTTTACTTTCCAAGGTGTAGTTACAAAAACTGAAAGTCTGTTCCAGGGATGAATGCTGTTTTCCCCATTGTGGTGCAGCTTTCCCGGAGTAATCTGTGATCGAATCCTGTGAGGTTTCTGCTCGTGCCTTCTTCCTCCCTACTTGAAGCCTCAGGAATAGATAAGTGGACAGAACGGCGAAAGTCTGGATAATTTTATCTTCCCTATTCATCTCTAGTGCCAGTGCCCAAATCGCTATTAAATATCAGTGTAGCAAACAGAGGGGTAGAAAGTCATCTGTCCGGAACTAGAGGCAAAATCATAGGTTTCCTCAGGTTAGGCATGGGCACCTGAATTGTCTCCATATATGTCCTGGATCATTTATTTAAGGAAATAATATATCTAGAAAGAGACCTAGGAATATAGCCAATGGATTTCAGTATTATTTGCAATATTAAAAACTGAAAGCAAGCAAAATGCTTATCAAAGTGGCTTCCCTCCCTGGGGGCTCCATTATGTCACAGTGCTGTGTGGCCTGGCCTTGAAGGGGAAGATAAAGATGGAGAAGACACACCAGCTCTCGAGCCCAGCTGAGAGGTGACTCAACTTAATGAAGCTTCTCTACCTTCCACTGCACTAGGGCCAGCACGAAGTGAAACAGTAGCGTGGACTGTTAGAGAGAGGATTGCTGCTTGTCCTCTCTTACGACCCCCGCCCCAACCCGGAAGACTTCGATCTCTCAGGTTGTCTTCCCCTCTATTAATATTGGAAGTCAGCAAGCAGGCTGGTAGGTTGAAAACCAATTCACAAATGTCAGATACCACCCTTTTCCAAATCGTATCCTTCTATTCCCCCTCAATCCTAGCAGATGTCACCTGAAAAATAAAAAGGGGGATGAGAAAGGGCATGTGGCCTGATGCGGGGGTTGGCAATCTGGGGCCCACCCTCCAGACCTGGTCGGCTGCCTGTTTTGCTGCACATTACAAGCGCCGTACAAAATTCATACAGATGAGAGTTTTTAGATTTTTAAAGATTGGGAGAAAATCTGTTGGGACTATTTATGGCGTATGAAAATTATCTGCAGTTCAAATGTCAGGGTCTATAAACCAAGTTTCCTTGGAGCGCAGCCACGCACACTCATCCACACATTGTCCACAGCCTTTCCTATGCACTTTTGTGATCTTTCGGTCACGATGGCAGATTTGAGAAGTTCCAAAAGTTCCAAGAGAGACCCAGGATGCCCCACAAAGCCCAAAATATTTCCCTATCTGTCCCTTCACAGAAGTTTGCTGACTTCTGGTGAAAAGATTTGGAAACAGCCTGTTAAACAAAGTAACACCAACTGTTCTCTGCTGTTGAGCTTCTCCCCTTTGACAGTTTTAATGTGGTTTTGCAGCTCCAAATGGTGGCTAGTTTCTGCAGCATTTCCTGAGCCAACGACTGAGGAGCCCTTATTTTCATAGCATGTTTCATGTCGTACATATTTTGAGAAACGCCAATTCGGGAAATGTCATTTGGGAGCACAGGCCCTCAAAGTGGGGACACAGCGAACAAGAAGGGATGAAGAGCTAAAGCTGAAATATCTGTGAACGAATTAGCAAGAATGGCCCAGAGGAAAAGAGAATTTGAATTCTAAGTGTCTCTCAAATTATACCCAGAGGATAGATGGCTCCTACTTGGGAATATAACAACTGGGATAAACAAATTTGAAGAAGTAATCTTTTTTATTAACAAACAATCTCACTATCTATGCTTCGTAAAAAGGAAAAGGAAAGGTCATTCTAAATAAGGGGAAATGTCACAGAAAAAAGTGGCTGTCAGTTTGTCAGTTCAGGAGAACGTTTGGTAAATTTCATACTAAATGCACAAAGCATGAATCTTCTTTAGTTATAGTTCCTAAAGCACAGGAAGTCCGTAATATTAGGCAATAATAGTTCCCATCACTTCACTTGGGATTTTATAACAGGACCAGACTGTTCTTTCTGGATAAAAAGAAAACAAACATATTCTCCTTTTGTGGAACAATAGCTACCTCCAGTGGCTGTCTTGTTATAATGCTTTATATTTCTTCAAACTCTCCTAAAAAATTATAGAAATGGAATTTTCCATTTTTCCAGATTTTAAGTGTGAGTCCACTTACTTAACAACGATGTGCTGAGTGCTTACGATGTTGTTGGCAGTGTTCTGAGAATTAGGAGGGGAGGGCAGAAGGAGCCCTGGGCAGACTCAGAGACCTGAGCCTACACCTGAGCTGCAAGACAAATGTTACAACTAAAGCCTCTCTGACTCCACGTCGCCCTGAGGACTGAAAGGTCCCAGGTTGATTCCTCTCAGGGGCACGTGCCTAGGTTGTGGGCTCCATCCCTAGTGGTGGGGAGGGGGGAGTGCTGGAGTCAGCCAATAAATGATTCTCTCTCATCACTGATGTTTCTATCACCCTCTCCCATCCTCTCTGAAATTAATAAAAATATTTTTTTAAAGCTCTTTGACTCTAGACTGACACCTTTTGACACCCCTGAGCCTTGGTCTTCTCACAGCACTGTTTTGAGTAACAGTGAAACTATAGGCAGAAGCACGCTGTATTATAATATATATTACAAATAAGAGATGCTAATATGTTATTACCACATATGATCCTTAGAGTTTTAAAAACATGCCAAGAAATTTGAGATACATGGAATCAGTATAGGGATATAGGAATGGGCAAAAGAGCAGTTGGGGCCCAAGAAAAGGAGAAACAGATTGTTTTCTGATAGCGAAAATGTGACATCAACGTCAAATGGATGACACCAAATGTGACGTCAACGCATAAAGTCCCCCTGGATTCTGATGAACTCACTGAGCTGGGCAGCACTGGTTGCCTCTTCCTTCCCTGTCCTCCTCTCCTGGCAGCACCCTCGTTTTGTTTGGGGGCTTGCCCGCCTATGCAGTGTGGGTCACTAGTGGCCGAGTCAATCACACTTCTATTCCTCAGTGAATGGATTTGGCCATGTCTATGTGACCCCACCCAAGTCCGTGGGATCGGAATCCTTCTTGGGGGTAGCAGCATGCATGGCCATGCTCTGAAAGACGTTATTTCTGGAGACTTCAAAGGGGTTTAGAAAAAGCCCCACCTCCATTTTAGAGAAGATGTTGTCATGTCTGCATGTGGCACCTGCAACTCCTGCAACTATCGCTGACTGTGAGGGGAGACACTGATGACACCCTGGAGGTGACAGAGCAGGGAGGCCGGCGGCAGTGACGACCTGAGCCCTTAATGACCATGTTGCATGGTGAGCTTAGCCAACCTTAGAGCTGTCTGCCTCTGGCTTGTGATGTTGAGCCCATTATTTTTAAGCCATCTTCAGCTGGGAATTCTGTTACTTGCAGTGGAAGGAATTCTTACATATTCCTCCGAGGCCTCTAGGCTTGGAAATGCCTGGACCTTGGATTTCTTTCTTTTAATCATCTATTGCATACGCTCAGAGTTATAATTCAATATAATGTGCACTATAATTTTTATATTAGTGAATCAACAGGAGATCAGACAAAAGAGGAATCTATGTTGGTAAAATATCTGTGTGATGAAGGATGGCATCACCTGGGCTTTACTTTTATGAACAGGCACACGGTTCTTATCCCCTTTCACTGTGTGCCAGGCATAGAGGTAGGATTACTGATAGGATTAACCAGTGAACTGCCACGCATCCAAAACAGAAAACATCCCCACACGCCATGATATTTTGAATTTAACTGCATCTGTAAATACTTATGGCATACAAAGGGTTAAGATTCTCATTCTGAAACATAGGTTGTCATTGCATAATGGTTTTCCTCTCTTCCTAGTCTCTACCAATATATGTCCTTTCATCCATCATGTCTTCCTGAGAGCTCACCTTCCCCAAATTAAATGCACCTGTTAATTTATGTCCCCTTTGCACTCAAGACTATGGCTGCATTAAATACAACTGCTTAAGTTTTCAGCTGCATACCGGAATATTCTGTCTCTCTAGATACACACCCGGATTGCAAGAAGCTCAAGCAAGGAGATATTTTGGCCTCCACTTGTTTGTAAGTATGTATGTTCTCTGACTCCTCAATTCTTCCCTAATCCTCCAATAGTCAGCCTTGGATCTAAACATAGACATTACCAGGAAGTGGTGAGAACTGCCTGCCTTAGCAGCCCTACTCACATAATGGTGTTGAGCTGTTCAGATGGGCTAACGAAGGTCGGAATGACCTTGCTCTTTATTATGCAGCTTGAAAAGTTCCTTTTCAGTTTTATAAAAGCTGGTCCCTCTCTGTGAGTGGGGAGAATTTGGCTACTTATGTGGGAAGGAAATAAGTTGGAATTTGGTCCAAGAACAGATAGCACCATCCCCTAGACCCAGAGTCCTGCTTTATGTCAGCTATTAAGGCAAAGTTTCCTTTCAACTCTGGACATTCTTGAAATAACTAATTGGCAGAGACTTAATGAGTGCCTTTTATGTGCCTGGGATCATTCTAAGAGCTTTTCCACATGTGTACTCATTTAACACTCACAGCAAACTGATGAGGAAGGCATAATGATGACCTCTCTTTTACTTATAAGGAAACAGAGGCAGAGAGGGATGAAGAAACTTGCCCAACTGGCAGATCTGGGATTCAATCTAATCTCACTGCATAGCCTGCTTTCTTAATCATACATTACATCGTAGCGTGTGTTCCTTGCTGCACCCCTCCCCTAATTAACTATTGATCTATTCATGAGACATGTAAGCACCTACTGTGTGCCAAGACTAGAAAGTTCAAAGACAAGTTAGACATCATCTCTGCTCGAAGCAGCACTACACTCCAGTTGGGAAATAAATAGAAAAAAAGGAATTGGATTGAGGACCCAACATCCCTCTGGACGTTCTCTTCCTACTATGTCATCCACCCATTCAGTGCTTTCTTTCTACTTTAATAAATTAATGCTCAACTTATGTGTGCTTTTTAGCCATGACTACTTTGCTGTGTATATTAATTTACTAGGGCTGCCATCACAGAGACTCTCTGGCTTGAAACAAAGTTTATTTTCTCACATTTCTGGGGGCTAAAAGTCCAAGATCAAGGTATCAGCAAGATTGGTTCCATCTGAGGCCTCTCTCCCTGGCATGTAGATGTCCATCTTCTCCTTGGGTCTTTACAAAGTCTTCCCTGTATACCTGTCTGTGCCTAAATTTCCTCTTCTTATAAGGACCACAGTCAGATTGGGCTGGGTTCCAAACAAAATCTCCTCTCTCCAACTACAGTCACATTCTTAGTTACTGGGGGTTAGCACTCTAATATATGAATTTTTCAGGGGTGGGGGGCACAACTCAGCCCAGTATAATGCATTAACTCCTCCTCCTCACCAAGTTCTCCAAAAAGTGCTTTGACAACTTTAGTGATTTAAAACCCCCAGCACTTGAAAGAATTAAAAACCTTTCTCAGCTCAAGGCTGAGAAAGAAGAACATAACTATGCATATAGGAAGATATGTGTATAATTAAAATGTTGTGAATGAGTTCTAGGGACATGCTTTCATTTATTCAAAAAACACTGCCTGGATTGTTTTCATAGGCTGATTTAATATTCTTCTCATTGCAAGACATTACATATATTACATATGTGTATTACATATGAAGTTTATCCTAAAAACAAAAGATAGGTTGTAGTCTTCTTTCCTATCCCCTTAAGGGGTTAATGTATCTCAAACACCTTCTGGGGCAGAATAAAATGAAGAGTTGACCATAAGAATGAGGATAAAGGAAATAGAAGGGTTGGGAAGACCTTAATTTGTAAGTTCTAGTGAGGCCATTATTTACTTCAGTGAAACTAAAGGCAGTGCTTCCTGGGAATAAATTTTACCCTTTAAATAGTCACAGGATGTAAAGTACAACATAAGGAATGTAGTCAATAATCCTATATAATAAAGAGGGAATATGCAAATTGACTGTCACTCCAGTCAATTTGTACCCACAGCTGAGGCTAAGTTCCCATAATGAGCCTTAAGGAGCAATCAGCAGGGACCTGAGGCTGCGTGCCCACCCACCTCCTGCATGGGGCTTGACAGGGGACCTCAGGTTCTGCCTTCCACCTGCAGGACTTGACAGGAGACCTCAGGCTGCTCCCCCCACCCTGGCATCTGGCCAGAGGAACTCAGGCTGCACCCTCTTCCCTGGAGCCAGGCTGGGGGACCTCAGGCCATGCCCCCCACACTGGCTCCAGGCCAGGGGACCTGAGGCTGTGCTCCCCACCCAGAGGGACTTGATGGGGGCCCTCAAAGTGTGCCCTCTGCCCTGGTGCTGGGCCAGGGGACCTCAGGCTGTGCCCCCTGCTCCAGTGCCAGGCTGGGGGATCACAGGCCACTCCCTCCACCCAGCAGGGCTTGATGGGAGACCTCAGACCATGCCCCCCTACCCCTACCCAGGGGGCCTGAGGCTGCACCCCCCCATCTGGCAGGGCTTGACAGGGTGGGACCAGCTGGGTCTGGATCCAGCCCAATGAAGGGGGGCCATCCAGGTTTGGGTCTTGAGCGATTCTGAGGTGCACGTGGGTGGTTGAAGACTTGACTCTGGGTTCCATGGTGCACCCCAGACTCTGACAGGAGGAAGATTTTCATATACGTTTTACTAATTTTCTTTAATCTCTGACACTTCTATTATAGAGAAAGGGCAAATAGCAATATTAAAATATTTCCTCTAATTAATTCCCTTTTAATGTGCACAAATTTCGTGCACTGGGCCACTAGTATTGTAATAACTATATATGGTGTCTGGTGGGTACTAGATTTATCAAGGGATTGCTTCATAAATTATATGTGTCCAACCATTATGCTGTATCCCTGAAACTAATATAAAATAATATTGGATGTCAATTATAACTGACAAATAAAAAACTCAAAAAATTACTTTTTTTACAAATAAGTAATAAAAAAACAAATTAAGAAGTGGATGGCACTTTGTGATTTGCAGTATGCTGTACTGAAGTAAAACAGACATGTCACAGGCTGAAGCAATATTCAGATATTCCACATTCATTCTTCAAGATGGTAGACTATCCCCTCCCAGCACTCATTATTCAGCTATGTTCATCGCAAAATAGAGTAACTTCGAAAAGAAATTTTCTTTTCATGTAACTGGACAGAATTCCATAGTGTGGGTGTTTAATCCACCCTCCAGGGACATAGGCAATATAACTGAGTTCCTACCTGAATTTCATCCTGGTGTTGTCTTACCCACTGAAGAATCCCTGTGGCCTAATATAATCCTCTAATAAAATTTCAAAGCTTCATTATTTCTAATGGTTCATAGCAACATTCCCCAAATTGCTGGAGAGGGATTAATACATTGCATTAATATATTGCATAAAAGCCATTGTTAAAAATTGAGTAAATGACAGTTTTATCACTGTTACTAAATTACTTTCTTTGGACCTAAATGAAAGGTTTATAAAAGAACACAAGGTAGGTTTACATCATGAATTTTTCCGAGAATTAAATATTTCCCAACAATAGCCATCTGTTAAGTCCATTGGAACAGCTTTTCATTTCTGGATAAAATTTGAAGTTAGTATATTAAAAAAATTCTTGTGAAGAATTTTTGTTATCATGGCAGCACATTGTATTCCTCTGGGAATTTTTCATTGCTTGTCAATACAAATGTTATAAAGACTTGGAACATCACTTTCTTACTCATAAAATCCAGAAAACTTTGCAAATAGAACCTTCTATAATCCTAGCACTGTTTTATTCCAAGGTAAAATGTTAGATTAGAAAACTTTTAAGTTTTCTTCTGTTTCTAATATTCTTGCAATTTTCTGATTCTTCTAGTTTACTATTAATCTAGCTAGAATAGTGCATTTTTTTTCAAAGCATAAAGAGTAAAAACTTATGTAAACCTCTTTTAAAGAAAAACCTGCCTTTAGCTCCCAATATTGACTTAAATTACTTTTATAATAATACTAGAGGCTCAATGCACAAAATTCGTGCAAAAATAGGCCTTGCTCCCCGCCCCCCGCCCCCAGCTGCCAGCACTGGCTTCCTTCTGGCACTCAGGACCCAGGCTTCCCTTGCAGCCCCGGCTTCATCTGGAAGCAAAGACCAAACTAGGGACATTCTTATCATGCTTATGCAACTGTAAAGCAAGAAAACTTATTTATAATCAAACAATAAAAATGTAATTTAATATTCCCAATCCATTCTTTCCAGAATTGTTTATTGAGTATGTACTATATGTTAGGAGCTAACCCAGGTGCTAGAGTCACAGCAGGAAAGACCACAGATAAAAATATCTTCCCTCTCGGAATTTATATTCTAGTAGAGGAGAGACAGAGAAAGACAATTTTTTAAAACATCAACTACATATAATGTTAAATGGAGATGAGTTGGGGACCAAAATAGGAAAGGAAGTGGGTGATATAAGAGGAGTATTCATTTTTAAAAAATACTTTTTTATTGTTTAAAGTATGACACATGTCTCCTTTTTTCCCTCATTAACCCCCTCCAGCCTGTCCTCACCCCCACCCCCGGCCTTCACCACCTCATTTTCTGTGTCCACTCATTTTTAACAGAGGACTGCATGTGCCAGTGCCAGTGCCAGATGTGGTGCATTTAAGTTCAACTCACACTCTTTCCTAGAACTCATGGCTTCACCTAACAGTGAGGAAGATTGGGGAGGTGGGAAAATTGAGTCTAGCTCTATGACTAAAGGAAGAGAAAATGCATTTTGGTGAAAACACAGCCATCTTGGCATGCTAATATTCCCTTCCTGAATTAAAGCAGACTTACTCCTGAGAAACAACAGAACATCCTTTGCAGGTTTGAACCCACCTCACTGAGCTTATAGCATGGCTGAGACAGAGGCTCAGAGTGCACCCTCTCTGTAGGCGAAATTCCAGAGAGAGAAAAGGGTGACTGATTGAGCTCTACTAATGCTTTTAGTCTCACCAATCGGAGGATTGGGGGGAGGGAGGGGCGAGAGACTCCAGGAATGTTAATCTAGGAAAATCGTCCACTCGCAAATATGATCCTTTTTCCTTCTCTAGCCCCCTCGACCCAGCTGCCTGAGTAATCCTGTCAGACACAAGTCAGATGGTATCACTGCTTTCCATAATGCCTCCATCTCACTCAGGGTGAAAGGCAAAGTGTCTTAGAATGGCCTCCACGGCCCTCCTGAACTAACTCCCCCACTCAACATCCTTATGTCCTTGCCCACACTGCCTCTTCAATGTCATTTTTGCTCACTGCACTACAGCCACATGGGTCTCCTTGCTGTTCCCTGGATGTGCCACATTGCTGTCACGTCAAGGCCTCTGCACTGGCTGTTCCCTCCAAGGTGTCCACGTGGCTCACCCCCTCACCTCCTCCTCCCAATGAGCAGTAAGATGCTAAAAATGTCTGAACCTAGACATATACTGAGGCATGTATGGTTGATGTTACATCTATTCTGATACAGATATACCCTGAGACACACCTTGATTCCTCAAAATCTCCACAAGATAGAAAAGTTGGGAACCTGAACCACGGCAGAATCCAAGCATTGGTGAATTTTCCATAAGATCCAGTTATCCAAGTCGGCCCTGCCAGTGAGAGACTTCCATCCTGGGCGAATAAATTGGGCTGTCCAGTTAATATGCTTCATGTTTTCTCGTTTTTGTCTATACACCAGAAAATGTGAATTTCATGCTTTTTTTTTGGTAATATCTGGTTTTAAAGATTATTCAACTTAGTGTAACCATGGCAAATATTGCAAGAGTTAAATAGGCTATCAACCATTGGCTAGCCCACAGAAGTTACACTGTGATAAATGGAAACTATTCACAAGAACACACACATGTTTGTTCTCTCTGTCTGTCTCCTGCTAATTAGAAATGATCCATGCATATTTTAGCCATATTGCCTTTTGAGTTCCTTTATTTTTAATTTGTCTTAATAGCTTTATATTTCCTTATGGCCTGCCTCATATTAAGCTAGGCTTTATCATATTCTGCATTTTTGCATATTTTTATTAGTTTCATCTCATCAATTTGTATTTATTTCCATCTCAATTTGCATTTATTTCTTCATAGGCCTGTGTTTATTTTCTTTTTGTCACCTTAATAATATTTCAGAAACTAAATTCATACAGGCTTCTTTGCTATTAAAAATTATATTATACACCTAATTTGGGTAATGTTCAGAAAGTTAGCTAATTATAAACACTGACTAGTGTAGGAATTGAGGAACTGAGATATAACTGTTGTTATTCATCAATTATTTTAATCCTCACTCTCTCTCCCCCTTCTCCCCCCCTCCCCCCCCCCAGTTATCTAAATTATCTATGATTCTCAACCTGGCCACACATTACGTATCTGAGTTGCTTTTAACATTGCCATTGTGAGAGCCCCACCTCTGGTCACTTTAATTCAAATGTGTGCAGGTTTATGCAAAAACAAAAGCAAAAATAAAACAACAAAAGCAAAAAGACCTTCCTGGGTGATTCTAATGTATAGCCAGTGTTTTGATTTATTCCAAAGTTTGGATCTGGACTTGAAGTGAATTGACAGTCCTCTCTCCCACAGCCATCACCACAAATACATCTGAGTATGTATTATAGGAATTCCAAATTCTACAGATCCATTTGGAGACCTTAACAGAGTCTAGCCTCACAGCAGCAGAACAGAAGAGGAACTGTATAACTGTACTTGACCTGATTGGGAATCATCCGATCCACAGCACCTTAGAGCTGGAGAGATCTGGAGAAATCATCAGTCCGATACTCATTTTATAGAAGATAAAATAGACTTGGAAGGGACTGGTCTGACCTCTCACATTAGTTATGTGTAGCAAAGAGGGGAGAATTCAGACCAGACAACTTACACAAAAACTAACACAGGGACTGGCTTATGAGAAAGAAAAAAAACACTTATTTTCTCCCCCTTATTCCTTCCCAGAGAATTTACTATGTGGCGAGAGAATCTGTCAACGGAAAGAGAGTACTGCCGAACCCTTGTGATGACTCTGTGGGACTCAAGCTCAATAGACGTTTAGGAATTAGTATCCAAAGCAAAATATGTCAAAATGAGAGATTAGTCATCCTGCAGCTTAGACCTAGAAAGACACTTAGGCACAAAGCTTGGGTTAAAACCCTGGCACCTGTGCCGTTCAATCCTAAGGTGTCTGGCTGGCTGTCTCCCTCAGTTGTGCTGCTGGCTGTTCACCAGCCCTGTGTGAATACACTTGGACACAGAGAAAATATGTACAAAAGTGTCCTTCTAAACAGCTGACTGGAAAGGGCAGGAGGAGGGCCTGGATCCTCTCCCCTCTGGTATTTGACAAAGTGTAGTTTAAAGCTGCTCAGGTCTAACAGCTGTTATGGGCTGTCAGCATACAATTCTCTGAGTGTCTTGGGGTGTAGATACAACCTCCCCCTTCTGACTTTCTGGTGAAAGAGGAAAAGATTATATCAAAAAGGACCCCCAAAAAGCCAGTTTTTAAAAATAAAGGAACAAATTAGAACAAAATCTGAACAATCATTTGAGAAAATAAGAAGGAAAAAGGGGCTGTGCAGTGATGGGAAAGGTCTCTGTTGGTTTTGGCTCACATCCCAAGAGTTTGTATATGCCAACTCTCCATGTCTAGTCTCTCAAAGAATTTCATGACCAAGTTTTTTGGAAGAGTTCTGATTAGTGAGAAGAACAAAGAAGCCCAAATTAAATGTCAAAATTGTACCAAAAACTGATCTAAGTAAAAATTCATTTCATCATTTGAAGGAGTGAAAAAAGAAGAAAGATTATTTTTAGCAATGTATTGTTCTGAAATTTGAGAACTTAATAAGAGAATATAAGCAAAGAAATGCATATTATTAGTTTCATGCACACTCTCCCTCTCCTCCCAATAAACTTTCCCATAACCTTCTATTTCCATCTGCAATACTTGCAGCAGAAGCTACAGGAATGGTGGGACTCTGAAAGTTCATCATTTCAAAGAAGCGATCCTGCTATAATGAAGTTGAAGAAATAGCATCTGAGCTGAGGTGATCAAAGGAATTAGCCAGAAGCCAAAGAAGTGAAGTTACAAGTCAGAGTCAAGTTAATGAACAAGGTGGTGACTATCCAAGACAAAGAGAACACCAGTTGAATAATACAGTCCTTAAGACCAGGGACTGGAGTCAGACTGCTGGTAAGAAGTCCCAGCTCCTGTACATGCTACTTGCACGACCTTAGACACTTCTTCAAATTTCTGTTTCCTCATTTGTGTAATGGGACCAGTGATACTTATCTCATAAAGTCATCATGAGAATCAAACAAGATCATCTGTTAAGCGTAAAGTGCCTGCATATATATTAAGTGTGCAAAAATTATAGCCATTCATTACTTTTTATTACTCAGCATGCTTGTTGATGCTCTCTGTGGAACAGGCATTGTAGTAGATGCTTGGAATACAAGTGGGAGTAGGACATTCTGCCTGGAATAACTCAGCAGACCAATTCCTTGTAGAGCATGTCAAACTCAAGGGTTCACAACGAATATTTTTGCTGCCCAGCCAAATGATGATATGTAAGAGATATTTTAATAAAAATTTCATGACTTAATTTTTACACTATCCTGTTATACATAATTAATAATAACAAACTACAACATTTGCTAATGACTGATTACTATAATCGTGTTGCATTCATTTCCCTGATTCGCCTTACATGCAGGCGCACCATTTCTCTCCACTAATACTAGCAGCGAATATTTCAGCAGCCGATTGCCATGTCATTAGCCTTGGACTGACTTGTTTGGTGTGCGCAACAGGAATTATTTTGCTTTCAGAAAATAAGAAAAAATAGGTTTATTTATGTTACGTTTATTAACTTGTGCAGTTTATTCTGTGTCTGGTAAGTTAGTGTTCAAGAAAAAATACTAATTTTTATCAAAATGTTCTATTATTTTATGTTAATGATTACTCATTTATTTCAGCCCTTTGTATTCCGCACGTCTCTATCAAAATAAACCTAGGTTTCTATGAAAATTGAAACTTTTGGGGTTTTTTGTGGCCCCCATAAACTTAAACCTTGTTTATTTGGCCCGTGTTAGCCTTTGAGTTTGACATGCTTGGTGTAGAGCAAGCTGTGCTCATTGTGATGCAAAATAACCTGGTTAGGTCATCCCCATATTGTGTCGTTTCTATGTAGTATTTGCTCTCTCCGAATTCTTCTTATATATATGTCTTAAACATGATCACACTCCAGCTTCACAATTCCTTTGTGTGGTTATGTCTATCTCTAAAACTAGATTCTAAACTCCTTGAGGGGAGACCTCTGTCTATTCCTCAGCACCCAGCGAGAGCCTCACACCAATCAGACAACCACACATGCATAAATGGCAAAAATGACTTTCTTTAAACGCTTTAGACAGGAAAATTTCTGGGCTCTGTTCCCTCCTGACCCTTGTCCTGACCTCTCCTTGGAGTCTCTCTTGATCTTCTATGTTCCCAACATACACTGCCCTTTAGAATCTCCCAGCATTCCTGGGAGGAGGTGTTAAAGAGAACATCGTGGCTCAGCACCGTTAAACAGCCCCCGTGGCAGCACTGAGATTCTGATCCTGATTCATGTGCTGCCAAGCCCCTCAACTCCTCCAACCCAGCACGTTGTAATCTCCTCCGAGCACATACGGAAGACGGGGAAGAGGAACGTTTCCGCAGGCAGGCCGTGTGCAACCACAGGTGCTCCGCCACAGGAAACTGATTTTTAAAATAGTAATGCCAGCCCTTCCACCAAGATAATGCGAACCCCTGTTATATGTGAGGCTTCTTCCTCCTTCTCAGACATGTGGAATGTATTTTTGAAGAGTTCTCCCATTTTCAGTCGTGGGGATAATTATTTAGGAGCTTAGTGTGAAGAACTGAATAAGCATCCATTTTTAAACATTGTGATCAATCAATGTCAACTTTGAAAAATAACATACGGATCAAACCCTGCATATTAAAACTTCTTCGCATTAAACTTTTATGAAGCCATTGCAATATGTATAGGGAGGGGGAAGTATATTTTCAAGTGTTTCTATTCATTGTCTATCATTTCATTTTCTAGGGTAGAATTCCCTTTGAACACGCCCATGAATGGCAAGGTGCCAAAGCAGTGTCAGGGATGCGCGTGTCATAGGGGAAGTCCAGTTTGCTGACATTCAGAGAAGTGGGACACAGCAGTTCTCTGCTGGGGCTGCTCTTCACTTCTGACTGGGAGGCTTACGTGTTGCATGCATTCAAGGCAATCTGCCTCCGCTCCTTAGGAACACAGGAACTGCTCCCCACACCTGTCAGCCTGAAGGTAAAAGCCAGAGGGAGAGGCATAGCATTTAGCTGAAATGCAAAAGCATAGCTCTTTGGAAAGCTCCGATTCAGGCAGAAACCCAAACAGTATGCTGATTCGGAGGCAAAGGCAACGGGTATTATTTATGAGAAAGGGAAGGGCAACAATGACATCAATGGCAGGAATTTCCATAGGTGCAGATAAGCTGACACGGGGATGGTAATTCTAAAAAGTGTCTTTAATTTTTTAACCCTGCAGTCATAGCGTCTGCTTCCTTGCTATGTTTCCAGTGATGTGGGATTCAGTGCTGCTTTAGGCCCAGCCCAAAGGTTATTGCGCCCAGTCTTAACATTCCAAAGGCTTGAGGAGTGAGATGTACAAGGCAGTTCGTCTGGGATGGCAGCTCTGACTCCATTTTAAAGTGTCTGCATTGAGATTATGTTCCACACACCACAGAGCCCTGGAGACACCCACTAATTCGATGTGCCTGTGCTGCTTGGCTGAGGGAGGGAGGAAGTCCCCCGCTTAGGCCCAGACTCACCACTAAGTTGTCTTGTAGTGATATTTCAAACACTACTTTAGGAAGCTTCCTTCACTTGGGGGCATGACAGGTTAAGGGAGGCCAGTCTTTGGGAAAGCAATATGCATCCTGGGTGTGTCAAGAACTTGAAAACCATTCCTGCACTTTGATCTGGTAACCTTCCTCTCCAGACACTTTGCTGAGACGAATTACATGATTCTTACCCTAAGTAACTCCTCCTACAATCTCTCTCTTCTCAGTAATGACAATACCATCCCACCAGTGGCTTAGGTTCCAAACTGTAGAGTCCTTCTGGAGTCTTTTCTTTCATACTCCATTCCAGATGCCCCAGAGGATTCTGTTTGTTCCATCTTCAAAATATACTGAGGATCCAATCACTTCTCACCATGTTCATTGCCACTGTCCTGGCACAATACTAACCTCTGTTCTCCAAATGATGGTTATAGCTCCTGATTGTTCTCCTTGCTTTCGAACCTGCGCCAATACCATCAGAATAAACTTTTAAAACAGGTCAGACTGTGTCACTTCACTCCTTAAGGGAAAATCCTCGCCAAAGGTTTTTCCTTCCACCCCAGAGTAAAAGCCAAAGTGTTTTTTTCCCTGGACTATAAGGCCCTATGGGCTCTCTGCCCCTGCCCACCCCCAATTCCCAATCTCATCTCCTTCACTCTTTCTCTGACACCTCTCCATTCTCTATGGTTTCTTTGCTGTTTTTCAAACACATTAAGCACAAACTTACCTCAAGGCCACCACATTTCTGGTTCCCTCTTCCTGGTACAACCAGGCCTTCAAACATACACATGAATCTCCTCCCTTCTTTTAGGATTCTGTTCTGAAGTCACCTCATCAGAGCAGCTAACCCTGATGTACAATAGCACCTTATATAACACTAGGGGCCCAGTGCACAAAAATTTGTGCACTTGGGGGGGGGTCCCTCAGCCCAGCCTGTGCCCTCTCACATTCTGGGACCTCTCAGGGGATGTCCACCTGCTGGCGTGCCTGGCCAGCCTAGGTGAGGGGCTGATGGCTGTTTGCAGGCTGCCCACAGTTCCTACAGGGTTCAAGACCCTACTGGGGTACCTAGCCAGCCTGTGTGAGGGGCTGAGGGTCATTTTCAGGCTGCCCACAGTCCCTTCAGGGTTTGGGTCCCTATTGGGGGTATCTGGCCAGCCTGTGTGAGGGATTGAGGGCCATTTTCAGGCTGCCCATAGCTCCCACTGACTCAACGTTCCAGCGAGGCTGGCTGGAATCAGGTTTCTGGGGTTTATTTATCTTCTATAATTGAAACTTTGTTGCCTTAAGTGGAGGCCTAGGCAGGCAATGAAGCTTCCTGTTTGCTTCAGGTCCATCGTTTCTATAATTGAAACATTGCTGCCTTGAGCAAAGGCCCAGCCAGCCTAGGCAGGCAGTTGCAAAGGAAGCCTCCTGTTTGCTTTACCTCCATGGCTGCTGGCCTCCATCTTGGCTGGTTAATTTGCATACAGCTGCTCTGATTGGCTGGGGGCATGGCTTGGCTGGGGGCATGGCTTATGTGTCTTGGAGTGATGGTTAATTTGCATATTACTCTTTTATTAGATTAGATAGGTCACCCTCCCTCAGTCTGATGCCTTGGTCTTACCAGCACTTTCTGACATAATCTAAAACTTAAATTTTTTTTTTTTACTTCTTCCACCTCAGAATGTAAACTCCATGAAAAGGAAAACCTTATCCATTTTATTCCCTCTGGTATACCCATATCAGTGGTTCAAGCGAAGCTACTAGAGCGAAGGAGCAGTTGTGCTGGAAGAGAATCATTAGCATGAAGGTGGCAACAGATTAATATCCCCCTCCCCCCTCCCAAATAATGGGCTTTTGACTATTTTATCATGAATTGGATTTTAGCTTCATTGAAGTAATGGATAATAGGAACTAAGATCTTACAGATTATCATTATTTTTTTCCTGAACCACTTGAAAACAAGGTACAGATAGAAGGCCTCATCACTACTAAATACTTTAGGACATGGATGGGGAACCTTTTTTCTGCCAAGGGCCATTTGGATATTTATAACATCATTCATGGGCCATACAAAATTATCCACTTGAAAATCAGCCTGCTATATGTGGTCAAACATTTAATTAACTCACCCCTAATGCCTTGGCAGGGTCAGACCAAATGATTTCTTGGGCCTCGTATGGCCCTTGGTGGATGTTCCCCATCCTTGCTTAAGGGCAATATTCCCACATGAGGAAGGACATACTACAGTGTGTGAACATCCAGGTCAGAAATTCAGCATTGATAAAGTGTTGTCATCCAATTCACAAACTGAACTCAATTTTTGCCAACTGTTTTATTTTTCCTGTCTGGTCCAGGAGCCAGTACAGCACCATCTGTTGCTTTTAGTTGTCACATCTCTTAAGTCTCTTTTAATTTGGATTGATTGGTTCTTCCACCTTTCTCTGTCTCTCATAAGCTATAAGAGTTTGGAAGAATACAGACCTTTTATTTTGGGGGGCACCTCTCATTCCGGGCCCACCGAAAGGTCCCCTACGTCCAGATCCAGGCCATGCATTCTTCACAGGAATGTGACAGAAAAGGTGCCGTGCTGTTCTCCACACATCACAACAGGAAGGACGTGATGTGACCAGTTTTCCTGCTGGCTATGCTCATCCTGATCACTTGGTCAAGTTGGTGTCTCCCAGGGTTCTCTTCAGTAAATTAACCATTTCCCATCTTGTTGTCAATAAGTACTTTTCAGAAGCTACTTTAAGACGAGGCTACATTTTGCTTCACATCAAGTATCCACACACGCACCCACACACCTTAGCACCCACTAAGGACGCCTGCCTGCATCAAACAACATTGCCAAGGGGTGACTTTCTATTTCCATCCATCTGAGTTGACTTTCTTCCACAAGGAAGAGATATCCATCCTCCCCCATTTATTTATTTATTTATTTATTCTAGCATTATGTATTTATCCCTTCATATTAACATGGGTTCTTGTTTTAGCCCATGGGTTAGAATCAGTTACTATCATTATTTATTTTGATGCTCAAATTGTCCCAGCTTTGGCCAGTGGGAGCCCCATCCAGCTGGCTTATGTGTCCTTTTGGCATGCTCTCGCCATGCTCTGAGCGCTTCCCTCCAAGCTTACTTTGCACTTCCCCAGCCCAAGCCCTGGGATTGGCCCTGGTTCCTTTTAAAAGCATATGGCACTTAGAAGCCAAGATCCTCTGGCCACTTGATGTATCTATTACTTCTAGCCTCTGAGAGAAGATAGCTATGGTGTATATATGTATGTACTAACATAGATATGTATGTGTGTGTGTACATACATACATCCATATATAATTATTTTACATTCATTTTTAATCCAATCCAACACCTTGGGGTTCTTTATAGTTTTATTTCTTTCCATATTAGTAAAGTCCTTCTTCAACACTAAGAAGCCTGGCACCCAGTATAGTCAATAGTTCACTTATCTGTCCAATGCCCTGTACTTAATCAATCTCCGAGCCAGGATGCTGGCTCCTTGCTCTTATAACCTCTTCGGCTTCCGGAAAGAAAAGGTAAAGAGTAGCTGTGCATTCTCAATGACACAGACTCCTCCAGGGTTGTGACTGGAGAAGAACTGCCAAGACATAGAGAAGTTTGGGGAACTGCCTTGGTTTGCTATGGTATCTGTACAGAGCCTAGCTGGGGGTGGGGGAAGCAGGGGCGCCAACGGACCTCCCTCATCTCGGTGGCTTGGGAGTCAGGTAGTCTCCACGTTTGCCTACGGCGTCAGGCACTATAAAAAGCTCTGTCCCAGTTGCCTAGAAGCCTGTTTTCTAAAATGAAAGCACACAGATCCAGCACATCGAACGCCACAGAGACAAGCTCTTCCTGGTAGTTCTTTCTGTGCCGATTCTACTTGGAGATAGCCACCAGCTATCTGCATGGCTGCTGGATAAAGAGAAGCTGCTGGTGAAAGGTCTTTAACAGAAACCTGTAAACTACTAAGGTCCTGGGGGAAAGGGCCTCGTTTGCATTGTGAATTGGGTCCTGGTTTGTCTGAAAAAGTGCCAGGTGGGAAGTATCCTGGGAGCCATTGAGAACGTGGGAAGTATCCTGGGAGCCATTGAAAACACTCTTGCAAATTGGTTGAGATACTTTCTATGGCATATCTCAAATCAAGGACACTGCTGATGTGAAAGGAAAATAACCAAACGTTTAATTGGGAGGGAATTGTGCTGTGTCACAGTTTTAAGAACACTCCTCTAGAGGGGATGTACTCTCTGCTGACTGGTTGTGATCTCTCTGCACAACCCAAGCAAACCTCCCTTGCCTATTGCGGCTGTGAGCCCGCTGTTACCAGTCCTGACAACCAGAATAAACACAGCGAAGAAACATCTCACCCAGCTTCTCTTCTTGTCGAGTTGAGAACACTCATTCTACAGAAAACAAATGTCACACATTTGCGTCCTGAAGGGAGGAAAGAAGCCCATCCCTGTACTCACCTGAATAGAGTGGTCCCCAGACCAGCAGCGCCACCTGGGAATTTGTTAGAAAGGCGCACGCTATCTGGAGCCCTGCCCTAGCTGTGCTGAATCAGAAAGTCTGTGGCAGGACCCAACAGTCTGAGTTGTAACAACCCCTGGGTGATGCTGATGCACACTTACATTCGATGGTCCCTGCCCTAGATCTTCCAGGCGTGGCTGGGAAGGACCTCCCACAGCTGGCCTTACCCTGTGGCCCTCGGATGGGTAACTAGGGAGTTCACTGCAGTTGCGCCTGTGGATGGGAAGGCTGTTATTACAGTAGGTGCCCGCGCGCGCGCACACACACACACACACACACACACACACACACACACACACACAGTTCGCCCTATTTAAGGTGCAGTCGTTCACTTAAGCACAGGTCA
>PVJC01008892.1:0-47273 GCA_004026665.1 Murina feae | reverse complement strand
CTGAGGGATGCCCCCCTCCCCCCCTCCCCCTGAGGGATGCACGGGGCCGCTAGTGTATATATGTGTGTGTGTGTGTGTGTGTGTGTGTGTGTGTGTGTGTGTGTATATATATATATATATATATATATATATATATATATATATATTTAAATAATGAGTTTGAAGAAATAAAGCTAAGCTGTATGCCTTTCCTTGGTTCTGTGAGGCCTGGGAAGCTGTGTCAGTTCTTCAAATATGACATTAACTAGGGGCCTGGTGCATGAAATTCGTGTACTGGGGGGGGGCTTCCTCAGTCCAGCCTGCCCCCTCTCACATATTGGAAACCCTCAGAGCCCTCAGGGGGTGTCCTATTGACAACTTAGGCCCGCTCCCTGATCCCCTTGGGGAGTGGGCCTAAGCCACAGTCTGGCCTCCTTTTCTGGAAGGCAATCAGGTTAATCAGGGGAAGCCACCAGCCCCATCACCCCACTGCTGAAGCAACTGCCAGTCACTATAGCCACCAAAGTGTTTTTATCAACATGGACTCAAGTCCCTTCACCATGAAGAAGTGACAACAACTTTCTTTAGGCATTTTAAAGATGTGCCTTTCAAAGGATATGGCATTTCTTTCTTTCTTTCTTTTTTATCCTCACCTGAGGATATGTTTCCATTGATTTTTAGAGAATGTGGAAGAGAAAGGGAAAGACAGAAAAACATCAAAGTGAGAGGAACACTTTGATTGGTTGCCCCCTGCATATGCCCTGACCTGGGCCCCAGCCAGGGAGGAGCCTGCAACCTAGGTACATGCCCTTGGTCAGAATTGAACCCAGACCCTGCAGTCAGCAGGCTGAGGCATTATGCACTGAGCCAAACCAGTTAGGGCAGGATATGACATTTCTTAGCCCTCCAGCAGTGGACCTCCATTTTTTTTCTCCAGAAGTGTGGTGAAAAAACCCTAGATTGCCTTTAGGGATTCTTATTACCCAAGTTACTAAAAATATTACCAGTGGCATATAGGGAGCTTAGCCAAACAGCTGTAAGAAAAGGTGTTTACTCTGTAGTTCACTCCAATCACCAGCTCCACTCTTGCCCAGACCTGTAACCTCTGGCTGAGGATGCAGGCCTGGGCAGGGGACCCCCAAGCTCCTCCAATCTCCAGCTTTACAGAGCCCAGGCCTCTGTGATCACCAGCTCTGATCCTGCCCTCTGCCATCACTGGCTCTACCCTTGCCCCACTGGCAGCCTCTGGCCAAGGCTGCAGGCCTGGGCAGGGAACCCCCAGACCCCTGCTTTGCTGGCTCCACTGGTGCTCAGACCCCTGAGATCACAGGCTCCGCCCCTGCCCCTCCATTTGCTGGCTCTGCTGAACCCAGGCCCCTGCGATCTCTGGCCTTGCCTCTGCCCAGGCCTGAGGCCTCTGGCCCAGGCCTCATGCCTGGGTAGGGAACCCTCATACTTCTCTGATCACTGGCTCTGCCACTGCCCCCTCCAATCACTGGCTTGGCTCCACCCTTGCTCATGCCTGAGACCTCTGGTGAAGGCCTCTGGCCTGGGCAGGGAATCCCCAGCCCCCTCTGATCACCTGTTCCACCCCTCAGGCTCCCCACCTCCCCCGCCACCTGCCTGACTAACAGGGCTGAGCCGGACTGGGTGCCACCATCTTGTGGCTATGGGGACTGCCATCTTGTCGCTATGGGTGCCTCATCTTGTGTCCATGGGAGCAGCTATCTTTGTCATGGAGTGATGCCTAATTTGCATATTACTCTTTTATTAGACAGGATGTGGCTATGGGCGCCTCCATCTTGTGTCCATGGGGGTGGCCATCTTGTGGCTATGGGCACTGCCATCTTGTGGCCATGGGTACTGCCATCTTGTGGCCATGGGGCCGGCCATGTTTGTCAGAGAGTGATGCCTAATTTGCATATCACTCTTTTATTAGCTAGGATACTGAATCTAGGGTTCAGTTCAAGCCAAACCTCCTGCAGTTTCAAGTTATTCTTGATCTGACTATGTACTTAAGATAGTTTTACCCTTTGCACAGAAGAGCAATTGTATTTACTGATATTTTTCCTGCTAGGCTTGAGGGGACAGTGGCTGAGCCAACACCTGTGGCCTTTAGGAAAACACAAGAAAAATAATTTTGAAATATTTATAAACTCTTAGAATCCATGTATCTACAATGCACTGCCCTTATGGTTGGGCCTTTGGAAATTTATCTTAAGCACCTAGCATACTGTATTTAATGCTCAAGTATTAATTTGAACAAAGGGATACTATTAAAAGCATTTCATTCCTGCTTATGATGAATATGCAGATTATTTTGTGCTAGATGGTTTCAGTATTCTGTAAACCCTCATTAAATGCAGGCAGTTTAGCTGAGATGTAATAACACTTAATTATTGAGAGAAAAGCCAAGTTTGTACCTTCATATAAAACAAAAGTGGGTGCCTGACCACTTTTGTGATAGATCCCAGGATAAAACAGAGGTTCAAAAGGTGCTATGTTGAAATAAAAAGGGACAGCAATCTGCTATGAAGGGAAAAAAAACAAAGAACAATAATGCCATAAACTAAATTAGGGAGGCACATGGTCATCAGCACACTGTCATCATGTGAGAAAGGATTCCATTCTAGGTACAGGCACATTTACTCTCTCTCTCTCTCTCTCTCTCTCTCTCTCTCTCTCTCTCTCTCACACACACACACACACACACACACACACACACACACACACCTCAGTTCTGCTAAGCTACTAAAAAGATATTAAAGCTATACAAGATATTAAAGGTTGGTGGTATGGTGGGCTATTCTCATTGGCACTCTTAGGCACTGTGCTTTTATTTTAACATGTATGTGATCTCTAAGAAGTTTTGATAAGAAAGATTTATCCTATGGTTTAATTCCCTGTCATTTATAATAACTTTTTTAAATCTAGCTACCCTCATTTTGAAATCAAGATGTTCAAACTCATGAGAACTTCATAAATCTATTGAAAGAGCTAGATACATGAATCCAAGAAGCAAACAGAACACCTAATTACTTCAATCCAAAGAGGCCCTCTCCAAGGCACTTTGTAATCGAAGCTTAAAAAAATTAACAACAAAAAATTCTCAAAACATCGAGGGAAAAGAAGGAAGTGGACTACAAAGGAAAACACATCAGAATTTCATCCAACTTCTCAGCAGAAACTCTATAAGCCAGGAAAGAATGGAACCAAATATTCAAACATCTGAAAGCGAGAAATTATTAGCCACAAATAATATATCCAGCAAAAGTATCCTTTAAATATTAAGGAGAAAAAAAAAAGACATTCCATGACATACAGAAGTTGTGGGGTTTTATCACCAGAAAACTTCCATTGCAAGAAATACTTAAGTTATTCTACCTGAAACAAAGATCATAAGGTCACAGCACCACGAATAAGATAACCAAAAAATTTACAGAATAAACAGAGATAATTTGTGACAACAAAAACATAAAAGGGGAGACGTGAAAGGTCTGAACTGGCAAAGGAAGATTAAGATCAGATGCACTAAAAAGAAAAAAAAAAGTATATATGCAAGTTCATTTTATACACCTAATGGTAACTACACATAAAAATCCCCAAACCAGGACAAATGGTTTAAAAAAGGAGGAAATAGAGGAAAGATGTATGAAATAGCACCAACCAAAACAACAGACAGAAACTTAAAGAAAAAGAACAAATGGATGCATAGAACTACCAGAAAACAAAAGATAAAATGGCAATAGGAAATCTTCATACATCAATTATTACCCTAAATATGAATGGTTTGAATGAACTAATAGAGAGACACAGAATAGCAGAGTGGATGAAAAAAACAAAACCCAATCATATACTACCTGAAGAGATATATCTAAGCTGCAAAGACAGTTAGATTAAAAATAAAAGGGTAGAAAATGATTCTCCAAGCAAATAACATCCACAGAAAGAAGGTATAACCATATTTATATCTGAAAAAAAATTTTCAAGATCACAAGAGACAAAGATAGACACATGATAATAATAAAGGCGCGCACCTACTCTGGCTTTTTCTCTCTTTAAATCCTTGCTTTTGAGTGATAAGCCCAGTACATAGGATCATCCAATTGGGAACACTATAAGAGACTGCAGGGGAAAGTTGTTTTATGGAACTTGGGGATCAGAACAGGGAGTAACAATCAGAGAATCAGCTCTGGGGCAGTTCATTCTCCCAAACCAGTATTAAGAGTGACAGGGAAAACAAAAGCTAAATACTGGCTAGAGAGGACTAATAGCCCCATAGGTCAATTCAGAAACACTACCACCCAGGAGTTGGATCACAAATTGACTCTGTGTAAACACAAATAAAGGAGTCTAGGAAACAAAGAAATGGAGCCTGTTGGAAAATCAGGATGGTGGCTTATAACACAGAGAAGCAGTGGAACCCAGGGAACTTCAATACTGTCCTGACTGCCTGACACGAAACAGGCATGCCAAACAGAGCAGCAGAGGAAGTGAATGACCTTCACTACTGCACATTTTTATTTTTTCTTCTTTTACTTAAGAAACTAATTTTTTTCTTTTTTCCTTTTTAATTATTATATATTTTTATAAATCAGTATTATTATTACTACTACTCTTTTTCCTTTTTTAAGTGTTATTTTATTTTCTCTTTATTTTATTTTATTTATTTTAGGATTAGTGTTTTACATTCTATTGTAATTTTTCCTTCAGCTTCATTTTACTGTATCTCAACTACCTTTATACCAAAACTCTCTTCCTCACATTCCCCCATTTGTGGTCCTGTTTCTCTTACCCTATTTCTGCTTTAGATTTTCCCTATTCCTTATTTGTACCCCATTAAAAATTCATCCTACTTATATATCTAAATTATGATCCCCTGCTCTAAATCCATACTCACCCCTCTCTTCTCTTCACTATCCTATTTTTCTCTCTTCCCTTTTTGTTGTTGTTGTTACTGTTTTTTGTTTTGCTTATTTTGTTCTAGACTTTTTTGTTTTGTTTTGCCTTGCTTTCTCTCCGTCCTATTATTGTTGTTTGCTTGATTGTTGATTAGATTGTTTTTTGTGTATGCTTGTTTGTGAGATTGCTTCTCTTTTTTGTTGCTTTTTTTGTTTCTCTTCTTCCTCTCCTCGCTTGTTACTAGTTGTTGTTTGTAGTTTGCATTCATCTCTGTGTGTTTGCTGTTTGCAGTGTTTTGGGATTAGTGGTGGTTCTCTTGGAGTTTTCTCCCTATATAAATAATTATTGCCCCCCTCATTTTTATTCTCTTTCTTTTCTCTTTTATGTTTCTTCCTATTCTCAATATCATTTTTGTGCTTTTTTTTCTTATCCCCTACTTCTCTTTTCTCTAGTGGTCACCTTTATTTGGGGTTATTATTATTGTGAATACATTTGTGTTCAGTGTCTTGTGTGTTGTGCCTTGTTGTGTTGTATTTTGTACCTTTAAATCAATGGAGGAGAGAGAGAGCTACATAACCAGACACCGAGAGAAGAGAGATCATGGGTAGACAAAGAAACAAACCACATATGAAAGAAAAGGAGGCATCACCCAAAAAGAAAGTAAATGAAATGGAGGCAAGCAATATGCTAGAGAAAGAATTCAGAGAACTGGTCATAAGGTCATTGAAAATAATGGAAGGCAAATTAAAAAAAAAAAGTGTAAGAACCAAGAGAAAATGAAGAACCAAGAAGAAATGAAAAATGACATTGCTGCTATAAAGAACTCAATAGAAAGCATCAACATTAGACTATAAGAAGCAGAGGACCACATCAATGAGCTAGAATACAAGGTAGGAAAAATACACAAGCAGAGCAGCAACGAGAAAAAAAACCTTAAAAAACAGGAGGAGAGCCTAAGGGAACTTTGGGACAATATAAAATGAAACAATATCCGCATAATAGGGGTGACAGAAGGAGAGGAAACCAAGCAAGGAATAGAAAACCTGTTTGAAGAAATAATGACAAAACTTTCCTGATATAGGGAAGAAAAAAACTCACACAAATCCAAGAAGCTCACAAAGTCCCAAACAAAATGAATCCCCAAAGACCGATGCCAAGGCATATTATAATTAAATTGGCAAACACCAATGACAAAGTAAGAATCTTAAAAGCTGTCAGAGAGAGACAGAAAGTTACCTACAAAGGATTCCCCATGACAGTAGCGACTGATTTCTCAACAGAAACACATCAGGCCAGAAGGGAATGGAATGATATATACAAAGTCATGTAAAGGAAGGGTCTGAACCCAAGAATACTGTACCCAGCAAGGCTAACAATCAAAATTGAGGGTGAAATCAGGAGCTTCACAGACAAAAAAGGACTGAAGGAGTTTATAACCACCAAACCAGCAATGCAAGAAATGCTAAAGGGTCTGGTATAAAAAGAAGAAATAGGAAGGGAAGAAGGAACACAGGCAAAAAGAGTAAAAATGGTGTAAAGAATAAAAATTGTGACAAACAAGTAGCTATCTAATCTAATTAAAGAGTAATATGCAAATTGACTGTCACTCCAAGACACCGGAGCCACACCTACCAGCCAAGCCACGCCCACCAGCCAATCAGAATGACTGCATGCAAATTAACCCAGCCAAGATGGCAGCTGGCAGCCATGGAGCTGGAACAAGCAGGAGACTTCTGTTGCAACTGCCTGACTAGGGCGGTGGGCCTCTGCTCAAGCAACAGTGTTTCAGTTATAGAAGCCACAGAGCTGAAGCAAACTGGAGGCTTTGATTGCCTGCCTAGGCCTTGGCTCAAGGTAACAAAGTTTCAATTATAGAAGATAAATAAACCCCAGAAACCTAATTCTAGCCAGTCTCGCTGGGACATTGGGTCAATGGGAGCTGTGGTCAGCCTGAAAACAGCTCTCAGCCCCTCACCCAGGCTGCCCAGGAACCCCAGTAGGGATCCAAACCCTGAAGGGACTGTGAGCAGCCTGAAAACGGCCCTCAGCCCCTCACTTGGGCTGGCCACACCCCCATGGGGTGAGGGTTTCCATTGGGGGGCTTGGTCAGCCTGCAAACAGCCATCAGCCCCTCACCCAGGCTGGCCAGGCACACCAGCAGGTGGACATCCCCTAGGGGGTCCCAGACTGCGAGAAGGCACAGGCCAGGCTGAGGAACCCTCCTGAGTGCACAAATTTTTGTGCACTGGACCCCTAGTATAATATAATAGCAGAATATTTAACTTTCAGTGATGGCCACATGTTACAATATACAGATCTTGTCACATAGAAACTGACACCTGAAACCTATATGTTTATGTTGACCAATATCATTCCAATCAGTGAATAAACAAATATTAAAAATAAAAGATGCTCTGAATGAGTGACTGTAGTCCAGCCTCCCTAAACTGCTAGAGAAAGAATGAATATTACCCTTTCTGAGAAAAGCCTAACACATAAACATCTATACATATAAAAGCCTAAGCGACCAAATGACCAGAATGACTGGAACAACTTGTTGACTAGTCGCTATGATATGCACTGACCACCAGGGGGCAGATTCTCAACACAGGATCTGCCCTCCGATTGTGAGTGTGCTCCCACAGTGGGAGCACCACTCAGCTGACCCACCGGTCCCTGTGGCCCACCAGCCCAGTGGCACCCACTCACTCCCTCAGTAGTCCTATAGGTCCAATCTCCAGAGAATGGGCCAGGTGAACCAGCACCACCCACATGTTCCCTACAGCATCACCAGCCTCCTGGAAGTTGGGCTTGGGCACCACGGCCACTCCTCCCTAAGTGCTCTGCAAGGAAGAAAGGTTATAAAAGTGCCCATCAAGTGGCTCCTGACAACCGGTGTGAATGTCAGCAGGGTGGATCCAAATCCTGGGCTGGCAAGGGCTCCCACTACCCGCTCAGAAGGCTGATAACATCCCAGCCCCCTCCACCTTTTTAGGGACCCCACCTGTGCATGATTTTGCGCACTAGGCCTCTAGTCATCAATAAGGATCCAATGTCTGAGTTTTTTTTCCAGGTATAACACACAGTACATTTGCATGTACAAAAGAAAAAATGTGATCTGTTTTTATTTTTAGATTGTAGTCATATTCAGTTTTCTGCTAATGAGGAAATTGGTGAGAAAGCTAAATTCTCCTAATTATGACCAAAAAATGTGTATAAGAGATTATTCAAGTAAGAAACATTTAAATAATGTTGAGAGTTTGATACTGGAAAGAGGATTGGTTTGGAATTAGAAGATGTGAGTTCAAATTCCAATTATTGTATCTATTTATTATATGTGCTCTTTTTCAAATCACTTTATCTCTCTGAATGTCAGTTTTCTCATGTAAGGAGACATAATAATAATCCTTCCCCATCACGCATGGTGGTTGCAAGGATCAAATGAAGAAATGAATGTGAAAACACTGTACAATTTACATGGTTAGATATATATCAATTACTAATATATATGAGTAGAATTCAAGTGCCCTGACCAAAACGATGGTTGCATACATTTAGGGATATTCACAAAAACAAAACCAAAGAAACAAACAACTTAAAAACACTACTATTATTCAACCTTTAAAATGATGATGGGAAAAAATGTTTTAATATGAGGATATTAATGATAATGAGAAGATTTCAAACATGGTATGTATAGAATGATACAAACATGGTATGTATATCACTCTATACATGACATGAGAGAGAGAGAGAGTGTGCACCAGTATAAGGAATATTAACTGAATGTTGACAATGGTTGACTCATTAGGGCATATTTTTATGGGTAATTTTTTATATTTTCCATTTTTTTCTACAGAAAATATACATTACATTCATGAACAGAAAATAAGGATGCACAAATCAGTATATCAGTATTCCTCAAAGATAGGGAGGGAGAAGGAGGAGGATAGAGGAAGACAGAGGAGCTGAATTAAAAGTTAAAATTCTTCTTCAATCTAAGACTATAAGGCAATTACAATGAACCTCGATTTATAAAAAACAACAACAAACTACTGCAGAGACTTATCAGGGTTGAGCTTCTTATGAGCAGACCAGTTGAATTTTCAGGAAGCACTGGGTTAGTGGGGTAGATTCCAGGTGAAATGGCTCTGAAATCAAGTTCTGATCAAACTTTGCCATTCTGTGGTAGCCTGTGCCCTCTGTATGGGAAACCCTGCCCTGCGCTCCCTTTAGTAAGCATACAGATAGAGTGCAGACCAGGGTCTCCCAACAGCAGCTGATTCAACATTCCATTTCAGATTTCCTCTCTTCACTTGTGATGCATGTGAGGAATAGATGACTCGTTGAGTTACCTTTTCCTTTTGAATCATTCTGCTGCAGTGATGAAGTACGGTGGCCTTGTCAATCAGTTGCCTCCTGTAAATAACTGTACTTTTGGAATTTTTATAAATCTTATTAATTCAGTCTTTAAAAAAAGGCAAATAATGACAATATAAAGATAAAATCCTCATAATTTTCCAAGAATTATAGACTGCTGCCATATTGGCCTGAATTCAGCACATCACTATGTGGACTGTAATAGCAAATACGAAGACTGAACATTTATTGACTCTGTACTTAACTCTCTAAAATGCTGTGCATGTGTCATCTTATTTAATCTTCTTAAGGAGGTCTATCTTATGATTACTCCAATTTTATAAATGGGAAAATTAAAGAACAGTAGTATTAACTCTACCCTTTACCCAAGAGTCACAAACTGTATAAGCAGTTGATCTGTGTTTCAAATCCATTTAGTCTGGCAGAGCCCTCCCTCTTAACTACTTGCAAGCATCTTGAAGGCAAATATTAAGTATCATTTATTAACAATGTTGGAACCTATTTAAACATAAGACATCAAAAGGCTGTTAGCACAGGTGAGAAGTAGATTATTCTGTTCTATTTTGAAGACAGACATAGTGTTGGCTATTTTGAGTTTGTAGAGTCATTAAGTGTTAAGAAAATTGGAGATGTGGGGTAGCCAATTGGATATACAAGTCTAGTTCTCAAGAGTGAAGTTGTTTGCATATGGATGGTGCCCAAAGCTAGAAGAATACATTAAATAATTCAAAGAATATCTGAAAAATATAAGACAGCCAGTGAGGCTGAAACCTAGGGTAGAGAAGACATCAACATTTTAAACTATGTAAAAAGGGGGTGAATCAAAAGAAAAATAGTGGTGGTGTGGAACAGAGAAAAACACTGTTGAAAAAGCCAAAGCAAAAAGTTAGTTTCAATGAGGAGGAGGAAACCAACACAGTTCACTGCTACAGAAAGTAGAAATAAGAACTCAAGTAAATAACAAATTATAGTTCATGGTGTTAGTGACCTTAGCAACAGATGTTTAAAGATGATAATGAAGGCAGGAGATAGAACAAAAATGGTTGAGAAATTAAGAAGTAGATGAGAAAGCAAAGAGATTAATTTGGCTCCTAGCTATCAAGGGAGAGACAGGTAGTTTGAACGGAAAACAATTTCTAGATGGCCTTTTTATGATGGGCAGTCCTGAAATGATCTGTATGCTAGAAAGGAAAAGCCAAGAGTCAAGGAGATAAAGTGTGGGGAAAAGGATAATTGATGAATCTAGTGTATATGTCTTTAGAAAGGGATGCAATTAAGGGAAGATAAGAGGGCTTAGCTCAAAAAGGAAGAAGAGGCTTTCTTTTACATGACCTGTAAGGCCCTTAAAATATTAATATTCTCTAATAAAAGACAAAAAAGTGTGATATAAATTATAATGAGTTTTGGATAATAGGAAGGAAATGTACTTCTATGGCTCTATATGGCACAGAAGAAAGTAATGCTACTTCAGACAACTACAAAGCCCTTATATCTGATGCTAAACCTAAACTTTTTTTCAACAAAAGCTTGTTCTTTTTTCTGTATTACCTGGCTTCTTCTAAAAGCTGAGAATGAAATGTGATACCTTTGCATGAAAATGGCATGCAATCTGTATATAAGTTGACAAGAATGTCTTAAAACTGTTACTTCAATAATATGAATTGGGGCTCTCTCCTTCATCCCAGTCTCCATGATGTCATTATTATCTCTAGATTATCCCTCCTGCTTCCCCCTAAAATACATTTAGGATTTCTCTTGTGTGCATAACAAATAGCATGATGTACATTTCAGTACTTCTTCAAAGAGGCTTAGTAATATCAAGTGAGATGTGAATTTGGGTGGCGTATACACATACAATATACAGATGATGTATTATAAAATTCTACACCTGAGACCTATATAATTTTATAAACCAATGTCACCCCAATAAATTCAATAAAAAAGAAGTTTCCAAGTGGTAGGTACAAGTAGTAGAAGATCTTGTAGAGGTTTTTTCCCCCTTTAGATCTAAGTAGTCTGATTCTCAGCACTGCTCATGGGAACTGTTTCAAAGGCTGAAGTGTCAGAATCAGATAGGAAAAGAAATGTGTCCATGGAAAATTGCTACATGTAAACCTGTCATATTCTTCTTTCAGTCTTCAGACCCGATATTCATGGGTTTAGAAGTTATAGCTTATTACAGTGTTTTATTGTCAGCAGAAAATATAACAAAAATGTCAAGAAGATTAGGTTGTTATATTTTAAGTGAAAATGTTCAACAGATTTCATCTTTAACTTAAATAGCTCTAACTGTTAATGAAACCTTTCATTCCCTTTGAATGTACTTTAAGAGAGGGTTCCAGGGCAAAGTACACAGTAAAATCTCATTTATTCAAATTTCACTGCTTATGAAATTTAGAATAATTTAAAAAGAGAATAGGGGAGAAACATATTGTTTATCAACCCATTATTCACAGAGTACAAAATAATGACACTGAAGAAGAAATTTTAAAAATACTTGTAAATCAAATGAGAAAAACTGCATGTGTAAAGATGTTCACTACAGCAGTGTTTTATAACAACAATAAAAAAGTAAACAATCTAAACATTCATCAATAGGATTGGCTAAGCAAATTATGCTACATACATATAATAGAGTATTAATAACATTTTAAAAATGATGTGGGTGGACATTTATTGGTATTGAAATATGTACATGAGATGTAAGTGAAAAAAGCAAGTTACAGAACAGAACATATTGAATTATAACATTTAGGCACAATCAAGTGTGTGTGTGTGTGTGTGTGTGTATATATATATATAGACACATCGGCTGACAGACACCAAAATCTCTGGGTGGTAAGTAGGAGGTGATGTTTAAACTTCTTTACATTGTCATATAAAATAAAAACTAGAAGTAAAAAGGTACTGGGAAACAAGCTTTTGTGCAGTCCTCGAATAACTTAAATTCACATGTAAACAACTGAAATATGAATTATGCATCATTTCATTAAATCCAGTTATCTCAAACCCTTAATAAAAATGAATTAGCATAACTTTAGTTAATATAGGGAATAGGTGTAATTGCACCTTTTTAAAAAATACTTATAAGACTGACCACCTTGTAATTTTTTTTAGTAGTGAGTGGGTTATGTGTATGTGTATGTATGAACTGAATAGCAAGTATCAAAGTTCTTTTTTTAGCTGTGGTACACCCACATCACCACCACCATCATCATCATCTCCATTAATAACCTACCTCATCATAAGGATGTTAAAAAGAAATTAAATGTGATTATGTAACTCTTAGGGGAACAAATGTATAATTATAATACTCATAGTAGCCCTGGATGGCATGGCTCAGTAGGTTAGAGCATTGTCCCTTAGACCAAAATGTTGAGGGTTTGATTCTTTGTCAGGAAATTTACCTAGGTTGTGGGTTTGATGCCATTTGGGGCATGTATGAGAGGCAACCCAATCCATGTTGCTCTCTCATCGTGATGTTTTTCTCTCTCTTCCACTCTCTTGAAAATCAGTAAAAAAAATTAAAATTGTTTTAATTATTAAAAAATACTCATAGTTTCCCCTAGCAACAAATATAAACAAGAAAGGAATCAATGAACATACTATAGGAGTTCCAGAAAAATCAAGCAAAACACCATCTCTAATTCCTGCAAGAAAAACCTCTGGTTTTCATATTTATATGTACCAGTTTTTAAAAAATAAATCAACATTTCCACATCAAGTAATAGAATAAAATTATAAATCTTAAAAACACAATTAATATTTTTTCTCATATAGCACTTGGACATTTGAATTTGAGCATTATTCTTAGAAATTGTTTTAAGAATGAACAAATAATAAGTTAATTAAAATTTTCAACATACATTTATTGAGCACCTACTATATGGTAGGCACTGTTCCATGCACTAGGGATAGGTCACTGAACAAAATAAAAAACCAGTCCTCAAGATATTGACATTCTAGTAGAAAAACACACTAAACAAACATGTATGTATTCATTCTTTCAACAGAAACAGTGAACAGAATTCCTGCCTATAAGTAACATATTCTAATATATTGATACAAATATACAAATAAATATTTTATTCAACAGGTATACATTTAACATATTTATCATGACTTCACCTACTTATATATGCTATAGAAATAATGGACATTAGGAGATGAAAAATGAACGATGAAAAGTGCTATTTTAAATTAGCCAGGGAAATAAGAACAGACATATAGACCAATGGAATAGAATAAAGAACCCAGAAGTTGACTTGAACCACTATGCTCAATTAATATTTGACAAAGGAGGAAAGACCATACAATAGAGCCAAAATAGTCTCTTCAATAAATGGTGCTGGGAAATTTGGTTAGACACATGCAAAAATATGAAACTAGACCACCAACTTACACCATACACACAAAAAAAACCTCAAAATAGATAAAGCACTTAAACGTAAGAAATGAAACTATAAAAATACTAGAGAATTCCACAGGTAGCAAAATCTCAGACATATGCCAAAAGAACTTCTTCACTGACGCAGCTCCTAGGGCAATGGAAGCTAAAGGGAAAATAAACAAATGGGACTATATCAAAATAAAAAGCTTCTGCACAGCAAAAGAAACCATCAACAAAACAACAAGAAAACCCACTGCATGGGATAATATATTTGCCAATGATATCTCTGATAAAGGTTTAATCTCCAACATTTACAGGGAACTCATACAACTTAACAAAAGGAAGATAAACAATCCAATCAAAAAATGGGCAATGGACCTAAATAGGCACTTCTCAAAAGAGGACATAAATAAATAAGGCTGAGAGACATATGAAAACATGCTCAAAGTCACTTATCATCTGAGAGATGCAAATCAAAACGACAATGAGATGCCATCTTACACCTGTCAGAATGGCTATCATCAACAAATCAAGAAACGACAAATGCTGGAGAGGATGTGGAGAAAAAGGAACCCTCTTGCACTGCTGGTGGGAATGCAGACTGGTGCAGCCACTGTAGAGAACAGTATGGAGTTTCCTCAAAAAACTAAAAATGGAACTCCCATTTGACCCAGTGACCCCACTTCTAGGAATATATCCCAAGAAACCAGAAACACCAATCAGAAAGGATATATGCGCCCCTATGTTCAAAGCAGCACAATTTACCATACCTAAGATTTGGAATCAGCCTAAGTGTCCACCAGCAGATGAATGGATTAAAAAACTGTGGTACATCTACACAATGGAATACTACACTGCTGTAAAAAGGAAGGAATTCTTATCATTTGCAGCAGCATGGATGGAACTGTTGAGCATAATGCTAAGTGAAATAAGCCAGTCAATGAAAGAAAAATACCACATGTCCTCACTCATCTATGGATAATAATAACCATTATAAACTGGTGAACAAAAATAGATACAGAGGCAGAACAGCATCAAAAAGACTGTCAAATTACAGCAACAAGGACAGGGAGGGTTGGGGGGGTAATAGATCAACCAAAAGACTTTTATGTATGCATTTAAGCATAACCAATGGACAGAAAACATTGGGGGAAGGGGAGGCGGGGGGAAGGGCAGGGGGAAAAAGAGATATATTTACTAATCTTTGTAAAACTTTATGTAATACAAATATTTAAAAAAATTTAAAAAATAGCCAGGGAAGAATCTTTGATAAGGTAATATTTGAACAAAGACCTGAAGGTAATGAGAGAGTGAACAATGGTGATATCTTGGGATGAGGAGTCCAGGCATAAGGAACAGCCAGTGCAAAGACCCTAAAACAGGGGAGAGTGTATCATGATATAAAGGGAGGAGCATGAAAACTAAAGTGACTTGAGCATACTAAGTGATGAGAGAGAAGCTAATAAATAGTAGGAGGGTGCAGTCAGGCAGATAGTTGGGGGATCAAGTCACAGAGGGTCTTACTAAGGACTTTGGAATTCACTCTGAGGAAGACACTAGAGGACTCTGAACAGAGGAGTTATTATAGGATATGAAAAGGATGACTATGTGGAAAACATTGTGAAGAGGCATAGGATGAAAGAAGGAAGACTAATTAGGAAGCTATTGCCAGAATCCAGGTATGACAGTGTGGACCTAATTGGTATAAATGAAGGATTTGATTCTCTGGTGAATATATTTGAAGGAAAAAAACAAGATTTGCTGATGCATTGGGTGTGTACTATTATTAGTACTATTGTTAGAAAAGAAAAGAGGCAAGGCAACTCCAAGGATGTTGACCTAAGCAACGGGAAGGATGAAGTTGCCATTTATTGAGATGGATAAGACTTTGGGTAAGAGCAAATTTGGGGAAGTTGCTACATGTAACTTTTTTATTTGGACAAGTTAAATAAAAATGCTAATTAGGCATCCAATTGTAATTAAGAAGTAATTGATTTTAGGTAAGAGGCCCTGGCTGGAGATTTTGGGGAATATTTGAAGTCATGAGAGTGGTACATCAATCAATAGAGTAAATACAGAGAACAGAACAGGTCCAAGAACTGAGTCCTAGAACCCACCAAAATCTAAAGGCGAAGAAAATAAGAAAGAACCAGCAAAGGATACTTAGAAGGATGAGCCAGTGATAGAGGAGGAAAAACTGAGAGAGTGTGGTATCCTGGAAGCCAACTGAATAAAGTATTTAGAAAAGAGTAGTGAACTGCATCAAACACCACTGTTAGGTCAAATACAAGGAAGATTGAGCACTAGACATTAAGTTTGGAAATAAGGACTAAATTTATAACTTTGAGAAGAATACTTGGGTGGAATAATGGAGGGTGTAGTGGGTTTGGGTAAAATCCTGATTGGAATAGATTTAAGAGAGAATGGGAAGCGGTGAGATGATGAGTACACAATTATTTAAGGGGTTTCTGAAACAGGAAACTAATAAATGGATTGGTAGCTAGTAAGAGATGTATAATAAATGGATTTTTCTTATTTAAATGGGAAAAATAATAGCATGTGTGTGTGCTGATTGGGATTACATATTAGAGAGGGAAATTTGATTATAATGAAGGTAGGAGGGATGATTTCTGGAGTAATAATCTTGAGTAAGAGTATGGGATAGAATCTAGTGCAAAAGTGCAAGGGCTGGCTTTAAATAGGAGCAAGGAAACATGATTCTAATAACAGAAAAAAAGGCAGAGTACATGGGCACAGATCTAAGTGGGTAAGTAGATACGGTGGTAGAAGTACAAGGAAATTTTGTTCTGACTTTCTATCTTCTCTGCGGAAGAAGAATCTTAGTCTGAGGAGAGAGATGAGTTAAACACAGAATTTCAGGGGAAGAAGGTATGAAATAATCAACAAGGTTGGTATAGAAGTAATTCAAATAAGGAAATTCTGACAATACTAATACTAATAAGAAGAAGGAGGGGAAGGAAGAAGGGTGGGAGAAAAGGAGAAATTAAGCACTTACTAGTCCCAGGCACTATTTTATGGGCTTTACATGTGCTCACAAATTTAAATCAACTCTATTACAAAGTTTTCTATTATCTCTATAATATGAAAAAATAAAGTACAGTCAGCAACTCATCTATGCAGTAGGCTTATTGAGCAGGGATGGTCCACCAATGGAGATGAATTTAAAGCAAAACCAGTCCGCAAGATTGTGTTTTCTGCCAGCAGCACTAGTAGATATGTTGAATTGGCATAGATGTGAATTTAACTAGGATTGGGGTGTTGCCAGTCAATTAAAGTTGGGGGAGAGAAAGAAAACGGAATTAAACCCATGTATGAAAAAGTGATTATCATGATGAATTGTGTCACCTAAACTGGGGAAGGAGATAGCAAGGAAATGGAAGAGGGTGGGATTGAGAAATTGTGAATTTTTTTTATTAATTTAAATTCTTTATTGTTTAAAATATTACATAAGTCTCCTTTTCCACCCATGACCTGCCCACTCTTACTCCTCAGCACATGCCCTCACCTCCCTCCCCCTGTCTGTGCCCATTGGTTATGCTTATTCTGTGCCCATTGGTTATGCTCATATGCATGTATATAATTCCTTTGTTTGATCTTCCCCTTGCATGCCCCCCCCCCGCCCCGCCACCTTCCCTCAGTGGTTGGACAGTCTGTTCGATGCATCTATGACTCTGGGTCTATTTTTGTTCATCAGTTTAAAGTAAATATACAGTTGTCCTAATGGGATAAATTGTTAATCTGGGGACTACAAGAAATGAACTGTAAAGGCAGAAGGTCAAAAAGTGAGATGCTTGTGGGATGCTTGGCACTGACTGAGTTATGGGGAGGTCCAAGTTTTCCATAACAGTAGTTAAGATCGGATGGACAAAATTACTGGAGGAGAAAATTCAAGGAACTGTGATCAGAGCACTTGAGAATCATCTACATGGATACTGAAATCAACAAGACTTATAGCAAGAGTAATGTTGGAGGATGTGACAATGAATTAGGAGATTAAAATTGTCATGGGGTAATAGTGGTGTTTGAGTAATAATGGATAACTAAATGGTGTATAGCACAAGATAAACTAATAGGGAAGTAAAACATTTGGGAGTTCTCATGGTTATAGTTGTGATGAGTACCCCTAATTCTTGCCACTTTGCCAAGTAATCAGTTTACTGTTCCTAACAATTTACTACTTGCTAACTTTTGCTGTTCAAATTTGTTAATTCTTCAGTTACTCTCTCTCATGCCCTTTTCTCCAAGGAAGTGAAACTTTATATGATGCAAAAGCAGAGCTCAAGTGTTGCAAATAGCTCAGCTCAGGTGTTGCAAATAGCCAAACAGAAATGTTAATTAGATATAAATGCATGCATTTTTAAATTCCTGATCACATAATCCAGGAAACAGTATTTTCTCAATTCCAAGACAAAGGATAACCAATGGACACAAAACACTGAGGGGTAGGGGAGGCTGGGGGAAGGGCAGGGGAAAAAAGAGATATATGTACTAATCTTTGTAATACTTTATGTAATAAAAAAATGGAAAAAAAGAAAAAATATATAAATAAAAATTTCCAATTAAAAAAATAAATCTAAATCTTTCTTAAATTTAAACTATTTATGATTTTGTTATTAAAATTTTTTATTTTATTTATTTTTAATTTTTTCAGTTACATTCAATATTATTTTATACTAGAGGCCCAGTTCATGAAATTAATGCATGGGGTTGGAGGGAATCCCCTCAGCCCAGTCTGCACCTCTCCAATCCAGGACTGCTTAGGGGATGCCGGCATTTGGACATCCCTCTAGCAATCCAGGACCGCTGGCTCCTAACCACTCACCTGCCTGCCTGTCTGGTTGCTCCTAACTGCCCCCTTCTGCTGGCCTGATCACTCCTGACTGCCTCTTATAAGGATTTCACAAAGTTATAAATTATTTCCCATCCATCAACCAATCAGAAATTTAAAAGGTTGAGAATATGATTAATATTTAAAACTAGGTCTTCCTTCAAATTTAGTTGATCCTTTCCCAGAGCTTTTCATTTTTCACAATGAGATGAATTGCCTGTTATAGGCATGTACTAAAAGAATATCTCTGCAAAACAGAATAGTAGGTTGGTGATGAACTATGAAGTGATATCTTAGGAAATAAAGTAGCATTCCAAATAATTTATTCCTTGAAATGGATAACTAAGCTGTTAGATTCTGTCATCTCAATTTTTCTTGTAGTAGCTTCCATGCATTCTTTGTTCCTTTCTGATATATGGCATACACCATTCATTCACATCTCTGGTCTACAACAAAGGTGAGCATGGAAAGTCTTAGCTCTGAAATTATTCTAGACTTATATAACACGAACTTGTGTGAATGTAGTGGTGTTTTGCTTTTTTTCCCACTGATAGCCCTCAAATCATTTAGTTTAGAAGAGCTTTCAGCCTGTAATGTACAAAGAAGTACACTCAACCAAGGAAAACAGGATAACAAAGCACCCACAAGAGATGTTTTTCTTTATAAAAATGTTTCATAACAAACTCTTAAAAACTGACTGCTTTTCCAGAAGCTACACTTGTAAACAAAAATTAAATTTTAGACTTTACAATTGCATGACCCCAAGAAATGTTTCCAAAATCTTTGTTACATAGAAGTCTGCCTTAGTCCAATATTCATTCAAACACAGCGATGAGGACACAAACATTTACTGAACACCTATATGTGTCAGACAGTTTCCATAGGTAATCTTATTGGACCCTAGGAATATAAAATACCCCACATTTCATGAGAAATCTGAAGGTAAAAACCGTAAAGTAATTTGTCCAAAGCAAAACAGTTGGCAGGTGATAATGGAGGATATATATGCTTATGGTGCCTATATTAAGTTTCAGAGGTGGGGTCTCCTATTTCCCCTATATTCTGTGACTCTGTGAACAGGGAAAATAAGGCTATTTGTGGTTACTACTGTAATTCCTTCCCCCACGTTTCTATAAATATATTATGAGTCAGAAAGTTTCCTTCACTGCCAATGTCTCAAGAATATTTATAGTGCCCCTAAAAGTTGTACCACTGAGATGGGCTGTCTCCCTAAGACAGGAAAAAACTGTCAACAGTAGAAAGCTATACCATAAATTCATTAGCATTGTCCTACAAGTTAAATGTACTCAAAATCTTCACTGTTCTTGATAGAATTATACACATCTCTAACTTCAAATATATTTTGAAAGAGAAAACTCAGAACCCTGAACTTACTATGTTTCTGTAAACTGAAGTAATCTGTGCATAACTAGGAATTTTATGAATGATTCTATGTTCTCTAAAAGTTATCTTTAATTTCACTACCATTTAGAGATGAAAGGAGACTATGAGCTATGAAACAGCTTTTCCTGGCTCATTTATGAAGGAATAGGACAGAAACCCTTGGGTTTAATTTTAATAAATCCCAAATGCCATCATTTTTTATTTTTGGTAAAATTAAACATAAAGGAATAGATAAATGAAACTAAATCAAACCTGTTACATTAGCCTTTCTTCTCCCTTCAGACCACCAAAGCTTGGACCTTTTATCTGCTAACAATTTCTCAAAAGGAATCTCAAGCATGTTTTTTGGCCAGAAAAAGTAATATTTATTCTAGGGAATCATAACTTGATAAATTCATAAAAGAGAGAAAACTCTCATGAATATATCAGAAGCTTGCTGATATTTTGTAATAACACTAATAAAACCTGTTAGCATACTACATAACTAGGGTAACTTTGGAAGTAAATTTGTTTTAATTTGACCCATGATTATATATTTGTTAAATCTTGCATATTCAGTTGCTCAGAGATCCCTTATGATAAGTATCAATTATTTTAATACTGTTTTACTGGGTTGCAATGAAACTATAGAATGGGTAATTACCATCTGAGAAAGTAAAGCTTCTAAGTACCACAATTGCCCACATTAATTCAAATTGCACAAAAACAAAAATAACAAATGTTTGGAAGCCTGCACTATGGAGGAAACTAAACAAACCAGTGCGCGCGCGCGCGCACACACACACACACACACACACACACACATTAACAGAAAAAGGATATCATGTATTTTGTCTCGTTGTTTGGCATAATAAGATTTAAGCAAAGTCCACTTGATATGTTTCCCAGGGCATTACCAGTGGGTCAAAGAAACAGAGGAAGCAAGTGAACTTTACCTTAGATGATATAATAACTAAGTGCACCATACAAATTTATTTCTAAGCCTAAATGAGAATTTTTTTCAGTTTAGAAATATCTATGCCTGTACATTACCATTTTCAAAAGCTGACTCCCTCCCTTTACTTACAGAAAATTGGCATATTTTGACACTGTTTACACATTAATTTATTATATGAGTCATAGACCATGGAAATGTGACATTTTCTATAGTTCAATGGGTTGAACAGAAGGGCTATTAACTAGAGGCAATTAGAAGACACAAACAGGCATCCTTTATTGGTGAAGCCCAATTATGCTCCCAGTGGAATCCTAATGTTACTTTTATATAAATATACCAGATGATAAAAGGCAGAGAAATAGAAAATAACATTTTCATGAAAAATTCATTAGAAATCCAAGTCTGCTGTTTTTAAGTTTATTTTATATTGTTGAAAATATTACAGATGTCCTCTATTTTCCTCTGCTTCCCCCCTCCACCCAGCCTCCACTCCACCACAGGCCTTCACCACACTCTTGTCTGTGTCCTTAGGCTATGCATATATGCATGTAAATTCTTTGGTTAATTTCTTCCTGTCCCTCACCCCTCTTTTCTCTGATATCCATCAGTCTGTTCCATGCATCCATGCCTCTGGGACCTATTTTGTTCATGAGTATATTTTGCTCATTAGATTCCACATATAAGTGAAATCATGTGATATTTTTCTTTCTCTGACTGGGTTATTTCACTTAGCATAATGGTCTCCAGGTCCATCCATGCTGTTGCAAAGGGTGAGAGATCCCAGTTATGAGTAGAAAATAATTATTTATTTCCACAGGTATAACCTATCTCTTTCAAAGACTGGCCAAATAGTACTAAGGATCACTCATTCAATCTGCACACTACTTAAACTCATTGCTGTGCACTTCATTAAAAATTTAATGTTGAATGGAAAGTTGAGGTATTTATGTCCTTCAAAATAGATTCCATGGTCCATGGGAATAAAATTTAATACTCTCATTTAATATTTGAAGTAATTCAGATTTTTAAAAAAGAAAGAAACTGTCCACATTCATTCATTATTTTGAACAGGGCCTAGAAGCTACATTCCCAGATTTTTAGTTTAGGGTATCCACCAGTGAAATTGTGATATCACTACTTGTTTTACCAATGTTTCTCATGTATTTAAAAAAGACATAATCAAATAGCATTTTATTCACCACTATCTTGGAATGGTGACAAAGACTTGGTATACACAAAAACCTCCATGATGAAGAGGGAGAGAGACATGCGCACATACACACATAGAAACACACATGTAACTTGGATCTCTAAATGGTTCCTTACTAAATTGTATAACTTTTAAATCTTTGACTTTTTACATAACAAAATTTTCTCCTATCACCTATATACTAAATAATAGTATAGTGCCTTCTGGATATTTAGTAATGAATTTTGTCTGCTGGGAAATACAAAAGAAAGAGAGAGCACCATTCTTAGCCACAAATAAGTTAAATATGGTTTCAGGATACCAGATTTACATATAAGAAACATCTGGAGAATATAAGAGGTACATAAAAATAGTACATACATTGTGTTCTGAGACACAAACTGAGGCACTGTGATAGTTATATGAGCTTTTATAAGGTTGGAACATTATAAGGAAATACTCTGATATTATCAGATACTTCTTTAAGCTATATATTTACAATTGACTAGACAAAGCCAAACAGAATTATGGCCTCCAGGATGTGCAATCCATTTTCTATCAAGGAAGTTTTGCTAAATAAAAATGTGAAGGCAGTGAGTCCTTTCCTGAGCAATTCAGGAGATAAGGTAATTATTGTAGACAAAACCAACAAGAAATTCTATCTCCTTTGAATTCAGAATGTCACATCTAAAGGGAAAACGAACTACTAGGTATTCTTATAAAAGAAAATTTCAATTAAAACTAAGTTGGTAAGGAAGTTTCTTTTAGCAACTACAAGGAAATACAATTAAACAGTGAGGAACAATTTTCCCTTAAATTAAGTGGGATGACCATTGAAAGCATATAATTGCCTTGGGACTACCATTGATATCATAACAACAAGAAAAGCTTTATAAGACCTTTGGAAACTATATGAATGTGCCACAAGAGCATATCAGAGGTGGTGATTCTATAATTCTGCAGAAGACTGAGACTTATGAAATAGCCAAAGTTCATATATCTTGCAAAAAAAAACCAAACACAATGTTTTTTTGGCAGTACTGCCTCACATATAAAGATTACTTATATACCTACAACTTTTAGAATAATGCAGAACCCTTTCAGTGTGACTCTAGGCCATAATAAAAAATTTAAATGGACAAAATGATGAATTTCAACCTACTATTTTTGTTGTTACAAAATACACCTATTGTGACTTTTCATTTAATTCAGCAGTACAAAATAGTAATTGAAATACAGTTTTACTTGACCACTTGTCAAGTATACATACTATGATATAAGGTGATGTAGGCAATAGGGCTATGAAAGAATAAATCACCATATATAATATTACGTATGTTAATATTATTATTACACTGGGCTATCACTATAATTCTACCCTCAGAGTCCTAGAGAAGGGCCAAATTTAGAATAGAAACTCTTTTTATAGCAAAGGTTCTTTGCATGACACAAACTAAACTATCTCACATGGGATCCTTATATACAGAGAAGTGCATTTACTTTAAGGTGTCCCCATGAACTTTTGACCCATCATGGATTCTGGTATAGCAGCTCTGCATGTGGTTTCCTGAAATATTAATTTCATCAAACACTGGTTCATGATGAAATGGCAGTAGGGTTGGGTGGCAACAATAACAGCAAATAAAGATTTAATAAGATCTCATAAAAAAGAGAAATTTTTCCATTACTGCTGTGCTTAGATAAAACATGATTTTTTAAACATCTTGCTGCTAACTTTTAAGAACAAAATTTAATCCTAAATTCTAAAATACATTATTTATGCAAAGGATATTGGTTGGCTTCAATTTTTCCCTAAAGCTCCAAAAAATATTTGAAAATGCAGTGTAGTCACTTGGTTGGGTGAACCCATATGCCAACTTATAACCAATGAAATAGTTATTGATTCATTAAGAAATTAATTGTTATCATTCAGAAAAAGAAAGTGTTATTGTGCTTATAAAAGTGAAATGGGAACATGTTGAACAATTTGTGAAGTCATTAAGGAATGTGTCACAAATTAACAACTTGTTGAAGATACTTTCCAGGTTTTTTTCACAGTGGGCACTATATTCATTTCCCCTGATTTAAAAACACAAGTTTGAGATCTCTCAGGTTAAAGAGCAATGAGCCATACAAAAAGCAGTATTTAATTATTAAGAGTTGTTATTTATTCAGTAAACCAATGGGTTGATGTCCCATAATTTTATGATATAGTATATATAGAGAGATCTTAATATGCTTTTACCTCTATACAAATGGCATTGATATTTTGGTATAATTTCTTGGATTCCTGAACTTTGGATTTAATGAAATCTATATAATGCCTGATAAGAAAATTGTATCATATTAAAGAAACAACTCAAATAAGTTGTGCAAATGGCACCTGTACTGAAGATTAGTTAATTATATATAGAAAAAAAGGTCAGTCTGCATGTTTATAAAGCCTCTCAAAAATGGACTCAAGTCACCATCCAACAATGCATAACAATACTTCAGGAAATAATGAAAGACACTCAATGAGGCATGGGTGGTTAAACGAAAATAAAACTCCAAACCAACTAATTATCAATCTTCTTTCAGCATGCTGTTTTTTATATCAGCATTTAGCCAATACAATAACCTACCACAGCACCAATCAAATCTCATTATGGTTCTAATTTTAAAACTAAAATAATTCACAATTATTCTGACAAAAATGGTAAATACTACCCCCTCTCAAATGGACGATTGACCATACAAAAAGACCACTATATAAATGCTTCTTGAAACTAGACCACCAAATTCTACCATATACAAAAATAAACTCGAAATGGATAAAGGACTTAAATATAAGATGGGAAACCATAAAAATACTAGAGGAATCTACAGACAGCAAAATCTCAGATATACATCGAAGCAATTTCTTCACTGATACTGTTCCTAGGGCAATGGAAACTAAAGAGAAAATAAACAAATGGGACTACATCAAAATAAAAAGCTTCTGCACAGCAAAAGAAACCATCAACAAAACAACAAGAAAGCCCACTACATGGGAGAACATATTTGCCAATGATATCTCCAATAAGGGTTTAATCTCCAACATTTACAAGGAACTCATACAACTTAACAAAAGGAAGACAAATAATCCAATCAAAAAATGGGCAACAGACCTAAATAGATACTTTTCAAAAGAAGACAAAGGAAGGCCAAGAGACATATGAAAACATGCTCAAAGTCATGAATTACCCAAGAGATGCAAATCAAAATGACAATGTGGTACCATCTTACACCTGTTGGAACTGCTATCATCAACAAATCAACAAACGACAAGTGCTGATGAGGATGCGAAGAAAAAGGAACCCTTGTGCACTGCTGGTGGGAATGCAGACTGGTGCAGCCACTGGAGAACAGTATAGAGTTTACTCAGAAAACCTAAAATGGAACTCCCATTTGACCCAGTGATCCCACTTCTAGGAATATATACCCCCCCAAAAAAATAAACAGAAACACCAATCAGAAAGGATATATGCACCCCTATGTTCATAGCAGCACAATTTACCATAGGTAAGATTTGGAAACAGCCTAAGTGCCCATCAGCAGATGAATGGATTAGAAAACTGTGATACATCTACACAATGGAATACTATGCTGCTGTAAAAAAGAAGGAATTCTTACCATTTGCAACAGCATGGGTGGAACTGGAGAGCATTATGCTAAGTGAAATAAGCCAGTTAATGAAAGAAAAATACCACATGATCTCACTCACTTGTGGAATATAATGAACAACATAAACTGATGAACAAAAACAGAGACAGAGAAGCACTTATCAGACTGTCAAACCTCAGAGGGAAGGCAGGGGAGGGTGGTGGTAAGGGAGCGAGATCAACCAAAGGACTTGTATGCTTGCATATAAGCCTAACCAATGGACACAAACAACAGTGGGTGTGAGGGGAAGAGTGGGGGGGTTGGGGGGAAAATGGGGGGATAAAGACACATATGTAATACCATAATCAATAAAGAAATTTATAAAAATAAAATGCAAAACAAAAAAATTAAAAAATAAAAGCTTCTCTGTTTACCATAAAAAACTGTAAAATATTCTAACAAGAATGCTAAATAATACAATAGGTAAACCCAACCATTTAGGTATGTAATTAGACAATTTAAACTCTGTTTGCATAGCTACTTGTCTGAATAGTAGCACAATTGGAGGAAAAAAAGCAATGATGGTAAACTTGAAAATATCTGCCATCATATAACCTCCTGTACTGGTTCATTAGATTTCTGCCATTTTATGGGATATGTTTACTACTAAAATGATAACAGCGATTATTAGGTACCTGAACCAGGTGATCCTGCACTGTTGAACCTCAAGTATAGATCTTAGCACTTAGAGGCTAATCAAAATTTCAGAGTACTAGTAACCTTGTGGAAGCAACTGCACTTCATTTCCATTTTGGCTCTCCACAATTTCCCTGCCCTGACTGAGATGTCCCAACTGTCAAAAAGAAAGGTAACTGGGTCTGAAATAAATCTAGTCCAGAATTGTTTCAAAAACATCTAGAATTCTTATATTTCTTTACTATTATTGTTCCTTGTCTACTTGCTTACATCTTTTAAATGCTTTGAGGTGTTTAATTACAAAAATAACTATTACTATCCAGACAGCTTATAGCAAAACAATTGCCACTCTTTGTCCATATCCCAGTGCAAGCCCTAAGAGGCAGAGCCCTTAACTACTGACAGCAAGAACGAAAAGCAACAGGTGAAAATTACCAGAATGTGCTATAGATATTGAAAAACAACAAAACAAAATATCTCTCCTGGTGCCGAAAACTCCAGTAGTCTCACCAAGGCTTCAGAGGTTTGAGACAGCCGTTCATGGGGATCTATACTAATAAAAGAGTAATATGCTAATTAAACCAGGAGACCTTCCAGACGACCTTCTGGATGTCCTTCCAGACAAAGCCATGGCTGCAAGGCCTGAGGCAAGCTGCCAAGGCTGGGATGGCCCATTGCAGAACCCCAGCCAGGTGGGCAGGGCCTCCCTCTGCACAGCATTGATCACAGAGCCCTAGCAGGGTAGGCAGGGCAGGCAGGGTGGGAATGAACTGCAGAGCCCAGGCAAGGTGGGATGGGCCTCCCTGTGGACAGCAATTGATCACATAGCCCAGGCCGGATGGGAAGGGCCTCACTCTGCTCTGCCATTGATCCCAGAGCTCCAGCAGGGTGGGCAGGGCCTCCATGTGGATGGGGATCAATGGTGAGCCCAGGCCTGGTGGGCAAGGCCTCCCTGTGGGCAGCAATAAATAACAGAGCCCAGGCTGGGTGGGAAGGGCCTCCCTCTTGGCAGAATTGATCTGGCCCTATGCCTTTTGCCTACAGAGAGAGGCAACCTGTGGCAGAGTGGGGGGCGGCGCCACACAGATGGCAAGTAGTGGCAGCTTCGGGGGTGGGGTCAGCTTTTGGCAGCCATGGGAAAGGAAGCCTAGATAGGTCCCTTCCCCTGCCATCTCTACCCCCCCCCACTCTGGACCCTGACAGCAGGGAGGAGGTGCTGTTTCACCCACAGCGCCTACAGGAATTGCTGCAATTTTACTTCTCGGTGAAAGAACCTTTCATTCCCAATATAAATTACCAATTCTATTAAATGAAACTTCATTTCTGGACTTGATATAAAGAGTAAAGTTGCTAAAACCATTAAAAAGGCCAAACTTCTCATTATTGATGAATGCACCATGGCATCCAGTCATGCTATAAACGCCATAGACAGATTACTGAGAGAAATTATGAATTTGAATGTTGCATTTGGTGGGAAAGTTCTCCTTCTCTGAGGGGATTTTCGACAATGTCTCAGTATTATGCCACATGCAATGCGATCAGGCATAGTACAAAGAAGTTTAAAGTACTATAGTGTTTGTGGATGTTTCAGAAAGTCATCTCTTAAAATAAATATGACATCAGAGGATTCTGCTTATAGCGAATAGTTAGTAAATTTGGAGATGGCGAACTTGATAGCAGTTTTCATTTAGGAATGGATATTATTGAAATCCCCCATGAAATGATTTGTAACAGATCTATTATTGAAGCTACCTCTGGAAATAGTATATCTATAGATAATATTAAAAATATATCTAAATATGTGATTCTTTGTCCTAAAAATGAGCATGTTCATAAGTTAAATGAAGACATTTTGGATATACTCAATGGAGATTTTCACACCTATTTGAGTGATGATTCCATTGATTTAACAGATTATGCTGAAAAGGAAAACTTTCCCATCGAATTTTTTTTTTACATTTTGTTTTATTGCTTAAAGTATTACAGAGTGTTAAATAAGTCTCCATTTTTCCCTTGACCTTCCTCCCTGTTCCCCTACCCCCCCAGTGTCTTGTGTCCATTGATTATGCTTGTATGCCTGCATACAAGTCCTTCAGTTGATCTCTTAACTCCCCACCCAACCCTCCCGAGCCTTCCAGCTGTAGTTTGACAGTCTGCTCAATGCTGTTCTGCCTCTGTATCTGTTTATGTTCATCAATTTATAATGGTCTTTATTATCCATAAATAAGTGAGATCATGTGGTATTTTTCTTTCATTGACTGGCTTATTTCACTTAGCATAATGCTCTCTAGTTCCATCCATGCTGCTGTAAATGGTAAGAATTCCTTCTTTTTTATAGCAGCATAGTATTCCATTGTGTAGATGTACCAGTTTTCTAATCTATTCATCTGCTGATGGGCACTTAGGCTGTTGATTCTTTGTCCTAAAAATGAGCATGTTCATAAGTTAAATGAAGACATTTTGGATATACTCGATGGAGATTCTCACACCTATTAGAGTGATGATTCCATTGATTCAACAGATTATGCTGAAAAGGAAAACTTCCCCATTGAATATATTAATAGTATTACTCCTTTGGGAATGCTGTGTCATAAATTAAAATTAAAAGTGGGTGAAATCATCATGCTACCGAGAAATCTTAATAGTAAATGCAGTCTTTGTAATGATACTAGATTTATTATCAAAAGATTGCGACTTAACATTATCTAAGCTGAAGTAGTAACAGAATCTGCAGAAGGCGAGGTTGTTCTGATTCCAAGAATTGATTTGTCCCCTTCTGACACTGGCCTCCCATTTACATTAACTCGACGACAGTTTCCCATTATGCCAGCATTTGCGATGACTATTAATAAATCACAAGGACAAACTTTAGGCAGAGTAGGAATATTCCTACCTGAACCCATTTGCAGACATGGTCAGTTATATGTTGCTTTCTCTGAGTTTGAAAAGCATGTGACATTAAAGTTAAAGTTGTAAATACTTCATCACAAGGGAAATTAGTCAAGCACTCTGAAAGTGTTTTCACTCTTCATGTGGTATGCAAGGAGATATTAGAACAAGTTTAATCAATTTATCAGTCATTATTTGTATCAATGTTTTTATATCATGTCTTTGTTGCTATATCGTGTTGTTATTGTTTATTTTTTTAATTTATCTTTATTGTTCAGATTATTACAATTGTTCCTCTTTTTTCCCCCCATAGCTCCCCTCCTCCCATTTCCCACCCCAACTTCTGTCCTTGCCCCCCCACTGTCCTCATCCATAGGTGTACAATTATTGTCCATTCTCTTCACATCATATACATTTTACTAATTTTCTTTCATCTCTGACACTTCTATTATAAAGAAAGGGCAAATAGCAATATTAAAATATTTCCTCTAAGTAATTCCCTTTTGATATGCATGAATTTCATGCACTGAGCCACTAGTAGTAAATAAAAGGATAAAACGGTAGAAGGGAAAAAAGCTTCCACCTCAAAATCTGGAAAGAAGAAATACCAAAAGAGCTTCCAAATCACATAAAATAAAATGCTGCACTGTGTGTTTTGGATGTGGACAGAAATCAGGCAGAGGTCCAGAGCAAATAAAAACACTAGGCAAAACCACCCATCACAGTTCCATTGACCTCTATTCTCAAGGTTAATTACTAGTTTGAATACAGTCTCACATGTAGGTCAAAGACACTCACTCAGTAGTAGTTAAAGTGTTTCCTAAGCCTATTATTTTATGTGAAGTTTAAGAATTGTTAGATTCAAATATCCTTGTGACACACAAGTGCTTTGGTTTATTGATAGTCCTACTGAAAACAAAAATTTTGTTTGAGGAAATAACTCTATTTAGGAATAGCAGAGTACAAAGAGACACAATGATTTGGCTAAGTTACTTCCATTACTGGTCAGGACATTAGGAATGCCAATGTAATAAACAACTTTATTAAAAATGTTTTTTATCTACTTACTATCCCTAGTATTAACCACTCATCTAAAAACCCTTCTAATCAGAGAGAAGTGGTATGTGTCTAACAGGGATCTCAGAGTAAGAGATGATAAGGGTCAAAATCTTGCTCCATTTCTTTAGCAGTCATGTAAATTCACTGATAGATAATAGTAATTCCATTCTGGAGAAGTGAACACTTTATATTCCTCAAAATATCAGTTAATATATCTTGCATATTATAGCTCCAAGAAGTTGTATCAATGGGTCAGCATTGCTTTTCTTTGCTGTGTCTACTGCTACAACATGTAATCATAGAAAATGGAGAATAAGATTTCCCTGTGTCACTGACCAAATATATGAGGTAAACTCATATACTTAAAGCTTTGGTTGGTTGAATCCACTGTAAGCCACCTGTGTTTCACAAGTGGGAGACTTTTTTAGAGTCACTTATTTATAAAACTCTTAAAGGACTTCAACTTACATCATTTCTTGATATAATTAAAAGCTGCTTATCCACTGTATTCAATTTTATCTTCCTATGACATATAAGCATGGTCTTAACATGATCTGTTGAAGATTGTGGTTCTAAACATTCGATATATATCCTCTCTAATAAAAGAGTAATATGCAAATTAGGCATCACTGCATCACAAATATGCCCACCCCCATGGCCACAAGATGGCGGTGCCCATAGCCACATCCCATCTAATAAAGGACTAATATGCAAATTAGGTGTAACTCTGTCACAAAGATAGCCACCCCATAGCCACAAGATGGCGGTGCCCAGTCCAGCTCAGCCCTGCCACTGAAGTGGTCAGGCCTGTTAGCCAGGTAGGTGGTTGGGGCCCTGAGGGTTGGAACAGGTGATCAGAGGGGGCTGGGGGTTCCCTGCCCAGACCAGAGGCCTTAGCCAGAGGCCTCAGGCATGGGCAAGGGTGGAGCCAGTGATCAGAGGGGTATGAGGGTGTCCTACCCAGGCATAAGGCCTGGGCCAGAGGCCTCAGGCCTGGGCAGGGGCAAGGCCAGAGATTGCAGAGGCCTGGACTCCGCAGAGCTAGTCATCAGAGGGGCAGGGGCAGAGCTTGCAATTGCAGGGGTCTGGGCACCAGTGGAGCTGGCAAAGCAGGGGCCTGGGGCTCTCCTGCCCAGGCCTGTAGCCTTGGACAGAGGCTGCCAGTGGGGCAAGGGCAGAGCTGGGAATGGCAGGGGCAGGATCAGAGCTGGTGATTGCAGAGGACTGGGCTCTGTGAAGGCAGCGATTGGAAGGTCTTGGGGGCCTTCTGCCCAGGCCTGCAGCCTCAGGCAGAGACTGCAGGCCTGGGCAGGGGTAAAGCCAGCAATATCAAGTGTCTGGGTGTTCCCTGCCCAGGCCTGCATCCTCGGCCAGAGGTTACAGGCCTGGTCAGGGGCAGAGTTGGGATTTGAGGGGCAGGGGTGGAGCCGGTGATCAGAGTGAACTACAGAGGAAACACCTTTTCTTACCACTCAATGGCTAAGCTCCCTGTATGCCACTGGTAATATTCTTAGTAACTTGGGTAATAAGAATCCAAAAAGGCGATCTAGGGTTTTTCCATCACATTCCTGGAGAAAAAAAACAAAGGTCCACTGCTGGAGGGCTAAGAAATGTCATATCCTGCCCTAGCTGGTTTGGCTCAGTGCATAATACCTCAGCCTGCTGACTGCAGGGTCTGGGTTCAATTCTGATCAAGGGCATATACCTAGGTTGCAGGCTCCTCCCTGGCTGGGGCCAGGTCAGGGCATATGTAGGAGGCAACCAATCAAAGTGTTCCTCTCACTTTGATGTTTCTCTCTGTTTTTCCCTTCTCTTCCACATCCTCTAAAAATCAATGGGGATAAAAAAAAAAGAAATAAAGAAATGTGATATCCTATGAAAGACGCATCTTGAAAATGCCTAAAGAAAGTTGTCATTTTTTCATGGTGAAGGGACTGGAGTCCGTGTTGATGAATACACCTTGGTGGCTGTGGTGACTGGCAGTTGCTTCAGCAGCGGGATGATAGGGCTGGTGGCTTCCCCTGATTAGCCTGGTCGCCTCCCACAAAGGGAGGCCAGACTGCGGCTTAGGCCTGCTCCCCAAGGGGATCAGGTAGTGGGCCTAAGCCATCAGTAGGACACCCCCTGAGGGCTCCCAATAGTGAGAGGGGGAAGGCTGGGCTGAGGAACCCTCCTCCTCAGTACATAAATTTCATGCACCGGGCCCCTAGTTGTTCAATAAAACTGGTACATTTCTATAATGATGCATCCTCACACACCCTCAAACACAAGGGCATTCAAATTATTTTCCTGTGTGGAGTTTTCAGCAGTGAGTTCTGGGCTAAAAATAGCATTACATGGCTGCAAAAATCAGGGAGAAGCAGTTTATCCCTATCCTTCCTGTAGTATAGGGGTGGGGAACCTTTTTTTCTGCCAAGGGCCATTTGGATATTTATAACATCATTTGCCATATAAAATTATCAACTTAAAAATTAGCCTGCTATATTTGGTCAAACATTTTATTAACTCACCCCTAATGTCTTGGCAGGGCCAGACCAAATGATTTTGAGAGCCTTATAGGGACTGTGGGCAAGATGTTTCCCACCCCTGCTATAGCAGATCAACTATTGACAATGAGGACTCTGAACATAACATGAGTCTCCTGATGTATACTGTAAATTCCAGCATTTGTCAGTATAGATCATGGTGACTACTGTTTGGGGTACCTAGTCACCTTGTAGATTTTCTACATATATCTTGTAATTGATTGGTTGACAAAGTTCCTGAACTTTTTATGCCCGTTTCTCTGGGAGTTCAGATGGGTAACGGGCTTTCTGAGACTAGAGGAAAGAGAGTTACCAGGAAATCTTTCCTTTAAGGGTTATAACACAGTATGGAAGCACTCAGCTTCAAGTCTTCCCGAGGCTTCTGGGCAAATAGCCTACAAAGAGGCTCTTTCATTAACATTTGTACTGCAATGAATAATAATTATGATGTGGGCAGGGACTAGGGAATATTTTTTATAATATCTGTGAGAAGTTTTTAATCAGACAAGCAACAAAACACTTTTGTTATTGTAGCCTTGCTGATTTTGTGGAAGCTTATAGAAATAGATTTGTTATGAACAGGCATTTTTGTTACAATATTTGCTATATACAATCAAGTTTTATCTGTTGGAATCTCATTTCTGAAAGCTGTGACAGTCATTTTCTGGTGTTTCATTGCCAATTATGAAAGTATTATGGAATGATTCATACTCTCCTCCTGGTAAGCATTTTCATCCTCTGTATTATAGCAGCCTGCATTCTAACACCTTATAATTGGTTACTTACACTTGATTATTCCAAATCTCTACAATATTTTTTTCCTCAGGTAAAAATGGACACTGTCTCTAATTCTGGCTACTCCTGCTAATGCTGAGCCAGAATTCCTATACATAGCTGAGACCATAAGGAAGGCAATGTTATATTTTATAGCTACTGGCTATATCTATCTAAGAAATCAACTGAGGCTTTCCCAATAGTTCCAATTCCAGGACTGCCAAAAGCAGTTAGCATAAAAGTATCTGATGAATAACTTAATCAAAATGTTAACATAAACTTGTTATCTATTCACACATTCAACCTGGGCAAAACATATTAAATGTATTAGTCAGGGTTTTGCCAATTATTAACCTTGGTTCCAGCTATTATAATGATCAAAGTAATGCTTTCATTTAAAGTTTCCCTGTTCAGCAGTCATAGTTCCCTTTAAGCAGTGTAACCACTGAAACCAGTGCTGTTGCCTTCATTTATTTCTCTTGTGTCTCAGAAACTTACTTTTTTATATAATCTTAAAATGTTAACACTTGAGAGGATCCATGAAAGTTTATAATTGGGTCCATTAGCTTATTTTAAATATTCAAAAGACCTGACAGAAATAATATAATTTGTCTTCATTGTTATTATATACACCTGTATTAATTATTTTAATATTTATTAAAAAGGTATTTTTTACTGGGCATTATTCTATGACTAAGGGCAGGTAAAGAAAACTCAACTTAGTTACTACTTAATGAGTATAGGATTAGTTAGGTAAACTTTTATAATACAACTTGAATAGAAAGAAAGGCAATAAGAAATAAGGTCTTGATGGTTTCTGTGGATTAAAATTATACAAACGTTTAAGGTTTCTGTTTCCTTTGTTGATTTTCTGTCTGAAGAGTATATATTAATGTTAATGGGGTATTAAAATCTACTACTATGACTGTATTACTGTCAATCTCTCCCTTTATGTCCATCAAGATATGCTTAGATATTTAGGTGCTCCTATCTTGGGTGCATAAATGTTACATGAGCTGTATCTTCTTGTTGGATTTTTTCCTTTATCATCATGTAGTGTCCTTTTCCTCTTACTATAGCATTTGTTTAAAACAGACTCTTAGATACAGAGAAAAGGCTGACAATTGTCAGAGGGGAGGGAGTTGGAGGAAGGCTGGGTGAAAAGGGTGAAGGGATTAAGCAAAACAAAAACAACCCACGATCTCATAGACAGACAACGGTATGGCAATTACCAGAGGGAAAGGGGGACTAAGAGAGGTAGGAGAGCATAAAGGGAAGATAAATGGTGATGAATGTGATGACTTTGGGTGGTGAACACATGTACAATATACAGATGATGTATTGTATAATTGTACACCTGAAACCTATATAATTTTATTAACCAATGTCACCCCAATAAATTCAACAAAAATACACTGTAGTATTGTATATAAAGATATTAATAAAACAAAAATATAATTATGCAAACAAGAATGGAGGAACTAAAACCAATGTTTGCACCAAGACATGAGATTCACTGGATAATTACTTATAATACAGCCAAAAGTCTTATTTTTCTCTGTTTTATAAAGCTATTAAGCATTATCAAATATGTCTATAGAGCAATCTCCAAAGATATTTCATATTCAGTGTAGGATATATATTTAAAACAGAATTATTTTAGGAATTCCAATATAACTCTTACCATAATAGCAACAGAGCGATAAATACAAGATTGGTTTCTTCCATTTGTGTTTCATGTATGTGTGTTGTATATGTGTGCATGTGCATTACGCATTACCTTTTTACATCTGGCTTTACTTGCTTAATTTCTCCTTCATTGTTCTTTACAATTATTTTTTTTAGCTCTAAGAGACTGTCTTTTTTTCCTACAAATTTGAATTTCACTTCTAAGTTAAAGCCAGAAGACACTCTATTAAATATGTATCCCATGACCTCTCATTTGGATTATTTTTTCAGCTTGGCCTCAAAAACATTATATAGAGCCAATCTTACACTATTTATCTACAACTACTACTGTGTCCTTAATTTCTGAGAAAGTACCATCCTTAGTCATTCTTCCCCCTATGAAACTAGACCTTCACCCTGAATAATTCACCAGTTTGGGTTTTTTGGTTTTGTTTTTTTTTACAGAGACCATGAAGAGAAGGCACTTGACTTTGAAGGTACAACCAAGCTAGATTTGCCAAGCTAGATTTTCTTCCACATTTGAAGGAAACTTCCATTAACTTCAAAAGAACTAAGTATGTGAAATAATCTGTGACTTGGGAAATGTATTTCAGGTTTGAAAATTATGCTGATACATTGGTATTCTGAATGAATATCTAAGACAAACACAGCTACTTCAGTATATTTTTCAATACAATAATTTTAATGACTTATAACTCAGTAGCATCAGCACAATAACTGAAAGCCTCTTTAAAAATTAAATTTAGCTCCTTGAGCTAGCAGAACCATACATAAGCAAATAAAATGTACTTATTTTGTCTGCTTTTCTTCCTGTGAAATAAGTTCATTTTCTTCTTTGTACATGTTTAGCGCTACCACTCAGAAATATGTATAACTTCCCTTATAACCCATCAGTCTGAACTGAAAATGCCCACCAAAAATATTTATCCAACAGCCACCACTGAAAACAAAAAAAAAGTTTGTTAGATGTAGGCACCAAAATTGGGAACCTAAGTTTTCACAGTCAACACTTTTCTAATTTTATATTAAATAAATGAAATTCAAAAATTTTTGATTTAACTGAATATTCAAATAAGCTAAAGTTGCAAGCAGAATTTGAAATTTGTGTCTACTTGTTTAGTAGGGTATGTTACATATGATGGCTACTGGCTATATGCAGAATCCATCCATTAAATTATTTTTATTTGATAAAGATCATTTTTTCCTATATTAAATATGATAGTGCTCATGTTCATTTTAAATCTATTTCCTTTTATAATTGACCCAAACCCACTTCCCTAAAGAACTGTAATATTTAAACCAGCACTCTCCATTTAATTCTATTAACTATATCAGCCTCTATTATAAAAACCCTAAAAGGTAAATTATATGAACTTGCTGACATAACATTTTAAATGCTACAAATGTTTGCATTTGATTGATGATCTCATCTAAATTTTAACATCCTTTCTATATTAGAATATAGGCTATAGCTGTGAAGTCATATCATTGAAAATTAGGTCTTAAATTGTCACATACTAAAATCAGACTTAAAAAATTGCAAAAGTAAGCTTGTAGTTGATAGTTAAATGTACTGAGCATCTGAGGCATCTTAAAATAAACCAATCTTATACCCTCAGTATGAAATGAAAACATAAATCAGAACCAAATTTTAATTCACTTAGACAATACAAACTAACCTTCCATTAAATAATGGTATGTAAGCACAATGAATGGAATGCTGAATCCAGAAAATTGTTTGCTGCTGGATACTCTTTTTATGATTATTTTTCACTATGGTAAAAAAATGTTAACTTTTCACTTCCTCAATTTAGCTATTGGTCATTTCTCAATTTATTGACTCATTATTTTACTTTTAAAAATAGGTTGAATTCCAGGAAATATGTTTAAAAACTGGGCTCTTAGGAGCAGGATATTTATTCAAAGTGTTTCTCAATGGATTGTTTACTAGTTGCAAAAGAGAAAAAAGCAAAGAAGTGCATATTGGAAAATCAGACAATGTCATGATTGATCATCAAAATTAACATCTGATGGTAGAAGAAACCTGGTAAGTTAAGGTATGTGGTAATAATACAGTAAAGAAGGAAAATACATTTATTTGTTCAGGTTACAAGTCTTACTGGGTCCCTGTGTCACAAACTGCCTCATTTCCATGGCAACAAGCTGACTCTTAGACCTGCTTTCTGTTCTTGCATCTAGTTTGCTGTCATGGTTTCAGGACCATAAAACAAGGCAGTAAAATCACTCCTATTAAGTCCTATCTAGAATAGAAAAGGTTTACTTGTCAAAGGATTTCTACTTGTCCACACAATTTTGCTACACCAACCCCAACAACAACCCAAGTAACACTGTGAACTCTGGAAATAGAAAACTACTGTAGATGAAAGGTAAGTAATTAGGCAGATAAAAATACTACTGCCTTTGGAACATTTCAAAATCAAGAAAAAATGCTTTGGGCTTAACTTTGAACTTTTATTATCATATTTCTAATATCTCTTATTATTATTCTATTAAATAGATCCTAGGACATTAATATTTTCACATTTAGGGCTCTTGATTTTCTATAGTTAAAGCAATTTTGAAATATGTATTATAAATAGCATTATACTATTAAATATTTATACTATTAAGTCTTGAGGAACTCTCAAAAGCATGTGTACAACTCATTATTATTGGTAAAGAAAACCAAAAGGTATGAACAAAGTTCTCTATGCACAATATCCTTATAGTTCCAGAAAGACTTATTATATCATGGACAAAAGTAAATGTGTTATGAAATAATGGTTAATTATGATTCTCTGTGCCACAGATGGTTTCTCACTGCCACTTTAGCCTACATCAAGTCTGTCCCCCATGGAAACAAGAAAAAATAGGAGGAGAAACGTGGAGTGCAATAATCCTAAGATTAATCATGGGAAGTAAATTGCTATATCTGCAGCAATAACAACATGAAGTACTATTTTTTCATTTAATGAACAAAAGAGGGGAAGATGTGGTAAAAATGTAAAATTGAGTTTAAAAGAAATTAAGGGTATAGAAGCATAAACGAAAAGAGTAGAAAAATAAAATAAGAAAACACTTCTATGGGTCAACATTTTCTTATATTTCAAAAAACAGTCCTTCAGAGTGTAAAGGTAAATTTTTTGCAAGAGAAAAAAATAAGAACTGCATCAGAAATTTCTAATAAAGGATAATGTACCTATAAATTCAGGGCTTATTATTTCATTGCAAGGGTTCTGAATGCTGGAATGCTATTCAGCAATCATTTCTCTTAGCCCTAGACCAGTAGTTTTTAACCCAGACTACATATTAGCTTCAGCTGGGTAGCTTTAGGAAATATTCATGCACAGACCCAACCCTCAGATATTCTGATAGAACTAGTTTGGGTTTAGTACACTGGAATTCTTTTTAAAGGTCCTCAGGTGATTCTAATAGGTAACTATGGTTGAGAACCATTGCCTCATTAGGGATCAACAAACACTTTTTGGAAAAGGCAGGATAGTAAATAATCTAGGCTTGTAGGCCAGAGGGTCTCTGTTACAACTATTAAACTCTGCTGTTATTGCACAAGAGCAGCCATAAACAATATGTAAATTAATGGGGTGACTGTGTTCCGATAAAACTTTATTTACAAAACAAGCAATAGGCCCAATTTGGCCCATGGACCATAATTTACTAGACTATTTTCTCTTCTTTTTCCCAAAACAAGTATTCTAAACATTCACTTAAGCCATCCCTATGTCTCTGATTTTCAGCAGATGGCATCTCATTCTATTTCAATGGGAAAATACAGGTCATCTGGCTGGAAATCCCTCAACTTCCTCATCCATCACCTGCAGACTTACTATACCTACATCTGCATCCATCCTCATATCTTTGCCTCCTGTTGTAACAGTAAGCCTTCTTTTCAAACTGAATCTAGTGCTTTCACTTATACTCAATTCCATTACCCTTCTGGACTCCTTCGAAATCCCACTCCATAAAGAATCCCATTTCCTATGTCTTTATTTTCTCCCACTTCTACTGGTTCTTTCCCTTCTGCTAATAAATATATTCAACTGTCCTAAACAAAGAACCACCAAAGCCTTTCATAATCCTGTGTCCTCCTCTACACACTCATCCATAGCTTCCCTTGCCTTAGAAATTCTACATATACTGCCTCTACCTTCTCTCTTCTCATTCACTCCAAAAGCCACTAATCTGGCTTCTGTCTCCACTGAAAGTGCTCTTGTCAAGATCTCTGAAGACCTTCATATGGTATAGTATTAGTTCTCATTTTACTTTTTTTCTCTAAAGCAGTTGGCATTGCTGACTGTTCAGAAAACTCTCTCTGTTTAGCTTTTGCAATAGCATGCTATCTACCACAATTAGTTCTGTGACTGCTTGACACTTTCATGCTGTTATTTGCTAATATTATAAATTCTTTTTTCTTCTTATGCTATATATTCTCTGAATTATTCTCATGGCACCAACCACAACCTACACATAATAACTCCCACTTTTTATCTCTACCTCACATCTCTTTCTCTAGCTATGGGTTGTACTCAGGTATCTTCTTTCCCAATTCTGCCCCTTTTCCTTTGCTCTTCATCTTGGTTAATAACTTCACCATCAATCCAATTGCCAAAGATGAAATTCCCCCTCTCCCTCAGGGCCCCTACCAACCTACTATTGTGCAAATTTTTTTAAAAAATCTTTCCCTGAAGATATTTTATTTCCACATGTGTGGTAAGTGGCAACCATACATATTCAACCATCCATGGTAGTCCTGTTTTCCCTCCAAATCCAATAAGTCACTAAATTCTGATGATAATTCTACCTCTAAAATATCTTCTGAATCCATCTTCTTTCAGATTTTGCTACTTCAAATGCTTTAAGGTAGACCTTTATCATCCCTTACCAAGATTACTTTTCAAAAACTTTCTTACATTTTTTTTACTTGTCCACATCAGTAGCTCCTACTTCATTTTTTTTGTTTCCTCCTTAGGTTATCATCCAATTCTATTTTCTCTTTGTTAAGTGGCAGCTAACAAAACTGCATAGAACATTTTAATAGCAGATACTGTGGTTTTATGTAAGAGAATAATGATCCTTCCTCTTCCAAATGAAGCATGATATTCATTTAGCTTTTTGGTCACAGGGACACAAGTTGCTGAAGTCATTAAAACAGACTATATTTAAGAGAGTCTGGGTAGCACATTTCAAATAAGATAACAAAATGGAGCATCCACTGAGGACAGTGATCAACGTGGTGAAGGGAGTCCAAACCAAGATCAATAGGAGGTGTGAAAAGAACTGAAAAATGTATGCTGAAAAGAAGACTAATTCTTTCCTGGAGCAGACTAATTTGCATAATTTTCCCTATGTAAACTCCAGGATTATCAATCATACATCTTTCCTCCTTTACAAAAACAGCTCAATTTCCTTAGTAGCAATTGCTTACTTAAGATTCCTTTTCCTTAATAGAAAATTCACACAGCATCCCACATGTGCTCTTTATTGGTCTGCCCAACATGGAAAGGAATCCTGTCAATCCACAATGTTGATTCCCCTGGGAAGCCTTAGAAATGAACTCACACTGACATTTACCAGTTTATTGGAATAATGGTCAATTTGAATGTTAGGCTATACATTTTTTTAATTTTATTTTTTCCATCACCATTTACCCCCTTTATGGCCTCTTCCACCTCCCACAACCCCTCCCCCCATGCTCTCCTCCCTACAGTGTTGTCCATGTCCATGAGTTATCCCTCTTTTTTTCTTTATTGCTCAACCCCACCCCACTCCAACCCAGAGCTGTCTGCTTGATCTCTATCTGAGTCTGTCTCTATTTTGCTTGGTACTTCAGTTTGTTCATTAAATTCAACATATGAGTGAAATCACATTACTTGTTATGCTAAGTGAAAAAAGTCAGTCAGAGAAAGGTAGGCTATACATTTTTAACATAGTTCTCTCAAGGTAATAGTGAAAACCCTAATTTTCTTGAATGGGGAAACCTGACATACTACCTAACTTAAATGACATTTTTCTCATTCTAACTTAAATATTATTTCCATTTTTAAAAAAACTGTATTGTTGCAAGGTTTAAAAATGTCAACATTTCTCATCATGGCACTGTAATGGTGACCACCACTCAGTTAAATTATTTCCTATGCCATCTGTTACTTATCTTCTCAAAAGTATGCCCAGTATATTCCATTTCCCTCCCATGCCAAAATACGAGTTTCAGAAAGCAGTCATTTATTTTATTAAAAACCTACCTTTGCATCTGGTCCTGTTGAGGTACGCTATTGATCAAATGAAGTTAATTAAAATCCTTCATTATTAAATTATCTTACCTTGATCCACAAATCTGAAAAGCAAATCCCTTTCCTAATGTTATATTAATAGCAATGTATTAATAAACTAGTTCACTTTCCTTAATAGCAATTGCTTACTTAAGATTCCTTTTCCTTAATAAAAAGGAATAAGTCAATAAATCTAAATCTCTTTCATTTATAAAAACAATAAATCCCCTGCATTTATTAAACAAGACAGTTAAAATAGCCTGATAGGAATATTGATAGTGACCAGGTTTTGAGGATTATGAAATAATTAATCTTTTATCATGGTAATATAAAATGGACTACCCAGTTTACTTAATGAATGGGCCATTTGTGGTCTTACTCTTCTCCAATCTTTCTTTCCCATCTCATAGTCTCTATATACCTGGCTTTGAAATAAATTGTGGACACATGACAGAGCAAGAGTAGTTAAAGAAAACCACTTTTGCATTCGGAGAAATAGATTTCTAAACTCCTGGTAACAGCCTCCTTCAAGGCTATCTAGTTAAAGTTTTATAAGGAGTTTTCTCCATTTTTAACATACTACCCTTTTCTTAAAATATGTGAAATTCAAAACAAAGATTTAAAATACTCATATATTGTTGACCCCTATAATTTGTAACTAGATCTACTGATAAGAATGAAATCCTAAACTGGTATTATACTATTCCATTCTATACTTAAATATTTTTTTTAAATGCCCTTAAATCTTAATTTGGGCCCATGTTGCCAATACTGAATTGTTGTCTACAATGTTTATAAATTTCTTGGAAAAAGTTTCATTTTTTACTATGTTCATTATAAATTTGCAAGAAAAAGGTAAGCACAAAATTTTTGTACAAAGAGGTTGAACTGTGCTTGCTTAAATAATAGTATTTAAAGTAGACATAGCAAACATGAAATAATTGAACTGAAGATAAGGAACATCTAGAACTGTTCTTTATGTCCTAGACCTGACCTGAGAAAGAAGTCTCATCAGCTTCTTGAGAAATAAATATGGATAAATATATGTTGAACTTGAGCTATAGAAATGGCTTTCCCACAGGCTACAAGGCAGGGTAGCTACATAAAACAATAAACCAATGCCACTGTATGCAAAAATGTTCAGTGGATCCTTGATTTCACACCCAAAATGTTAGCTTCAAATGATTAATTAGTAATAAATGTAATTTTCACTGGAAGTTAATTTCTCCTTTCAAATGAGATATTTCCACCAAGAACACTCTTTCTTAACACATATGCATCATGTTTTACTTCAAGTCAGATAAAAACTATAAGTCAAAGCATGGGGTCAGTGAAAGGCTTACCGAAGTATACAGGTATCCCTCACTGTTCATTGCCAAATACAGCTTTGTTTGAACTCCTTGAATAGCCACCACTCGAAGTCCCACGGGGATTAGGTTAAACAGAGCTGAAATTTTAAAAAAACAAACACGTAAAAACAATGTTATATTCTGAATTCCATAGGTTTCAAGGTTTCCAAAAGCACTATCTGGTTCAGCAAAAATGTATGTTAGTAAGAAAATACAGATAATGTATATATTTATACACATACAAATATGTAGGGCCTCTTCTACTCTTTAGGATACTTGACTCACGGTTGCAGTCACATAACTGGGACTATAACTACATATACTCAAACACCCTGAAAAAATGGAAGGTAATTCCATAGTTTGTATAGTATTAAAGGTGGGGAATATTAAATCTTCTGAAGTGATTCTGTTACAGGAATTGATCTATACATTAAATAGCTTTAATTTTAATAGCTAACATTTTAATCTGCTCCTTAGACAACTGCTAAAATTCACAGAGGCAGTTATAATCTACCATTCGGGGAAAAATTCCTAGAATCTTAGAAAAGAGTCCAATTATCTCATCTAAATTATCTGTATTATTTCCATTGCAACAACCCAAAAATAAATGCAGGCTTTTAAAAAAATGTATTTTTACTCCTGTGTTCCCAGAGTAGTATTTCTTAAAAAAACATTTTCCAAGATAGGATTTAGAGGGGTCTTAGCTTTTAATCTCTAGGAGCAAAGCTTATAGAAATAAAAATAATGAACTTGATAGGTTTACTTATTTTTAATTAATTACTTTTTGAAAAATAGTTGTAAGTGGGCAGCCAGCTGATGACAATGAGGTCTTCATTTCTCCATTTTAAGGTTTGACTGCGTGAAACTTACACCCATGCTCTCCTCACAATCACACACCACTCACTGGAGAAAAACAGTGGGTGTCCTTCCCCTACCAGCTGTCTACTCCCTCCTACACCCTGAATAAAAATAAAACAGTACAATTTTAAAGCATAGTGCATGCCACACACATCTTTTGAAAATAGTCTATGCACCTTTCTCTCAAGAGGCCTAGACCAATGTTGATGATTTTTGTCTTGGGGAAGATGATAAATCAGTCTGCTATCATTTCTGTGAATAAGAATATATAAAGGAGTCATACCATGGGTAAGAACATTTTTTTTAATCTCTTGTCTTGCTGCATATAGATTCTGCTCTAGTAGATGGGGTCATATGGATGAGAAATATTAAGGAACAACTAAACATTTCTCAGTGAGTCTACAATCTTTCCCTTAAAATCAGAGTGCTACCAAAGAGGAGCTAGGACATATTGTACAGTTCAAAATACAAATGTTCCTAACACATGTCACTGATGGTATTTCATTTAATACTCATCATATTAAAGCTGTGCTCTTCTGTTATGTGAGGTAAAGGAAAGTAATTGCACAGATTGCAAGCCAGGATTTCATGCTATATTTGACAATGCAATGAACAGAAAAGAAGTCTGAGATCTTTAAGCATGTCATGTATATCTCTTTCTGATGAGAATGCCTTGCTCAGAGTAGGTTCTCAACACCCATTTGTAGATTGATAGCAATTTATATGGTGAAACAGGATATTATATTTTTGGAAAGTAATAAATCACAATCCCATCATATAAAAGTTCATAGTTTATGAATTCTGATATTAAAATAAAACTAAACCAAACCAAAACCTCCATATGGGTTTAGTTTAAAGGCCATACTACTAGACAATTGCACCACCAACATAGGTATGAATCCTAGTTTAGTCATACTAAAAGATGACAGAGTATGATAAATAAAATTCACAATAGTTTCTAGAACTTCACTTTTTACAATATTCTGAACCTCCTTCGTTTTCTTAATGCTGCTTATAACAAGTGGAGAGAGACTGATTTGATTTTCACTGTGTACCCAGCCACTTTCTTTGTGGGTTCTAATGGGCAGTAGAATGCTTAAATTCCAACATCAGATAGGAGTAGAAGGAAGAGAGGTAAAGAACATTAATTGTATCCTGAATAATGTTATTAACTATATAGTAAATATGAATTTTTCACTAGGTATCATAAACTTCTATGAAGCCTAATCCAAAAATAAAAATCATACTCAAAGAAAAAATTGAAGACAGAAGCAAAAGCAGAGAATGGCTGGTCATAGTACTCCAATCTTTTCTTTAGGTATTCAAGATAGATCATGAACTGGGTTAGTTTAAAATCTGTCTAAAGGACCAGTCTTTTCTGATAAAAATGCAAAGAAATTTTATTAGGAGTAAGCATGGACAGAATCAATATTTTTCTCTATGTCTCTATTTCTTTAAATCTGGATTACTTCCTCATGAACTTAAGATATTATTTTGATTAGGATAAACCTATTCTAAATATGAGAAATAAATGATTTAATTTGTATATTTAAAACACATTATTAAATACTTAAATTCCATTTTCCTCAAAGTTTTGAATAAGTTTTTAATAAGAAATGTTTTTTTTTTGTTTGTTTTTTTTTTGTGTGTGTGTGTGTGTGTTTGTCCTCTGCTGTGTCTACATAACAAAAATTAAACTCCTTGTACATTTCAGGGACCATTTTCTCAGAGATGTGCACACAGTTGGCACTCAGTGTTTCTGAAATCAACAATGAGTTTGGCTCATTTGGCTTTCAGTTTGGCTAAGGACAATTTCTCAAAGGGAGTAGTTAATAAAAATATACCTTAATGAAGATTGGAAAAACCTAACGCATTGAACTGGTAATACTACTGTAGGCTTGAAGAGAAAGTTGCCTATTCTATTAATATAGCTCTCACTGCACCCAAGGCAGATATAATAAAACTGCTGCCATGAAATGTCTATCATTTTTTTTCCTTTTCAGGGAGAAATACATAATTTACAATGGCTGATTTGCTCATGATGAGGTTCTATTGGATGGACATTTATCATTATAATAAATCTATCTGAGGTCATCTTAAATGCATAATACCAAACATATGTTTTTAGAAATAAATGTATCTGGATAAACATGAACTGATCTGTTTTGACATATCTTGCTTACCATCTCAGAATTAAATATAAAACCAATCAAATAAAACTAAATGAGAAAAGTATGATTAAAAATTATAAAAATTATAAAAATCTATACATATAAAAAGCCACCGACCAGAACGACTGCTCACTATGATGCCCACTGTGTCCAGTGAACCCGCTGATGGTGTATGTGGTTGGCCAGCTGACCTCCTGTGGCACCTCCCCCTGCTGGCCCACCCTTGATCGGTCTCGCCCACCCCAATCGAGGGTGGGGTGCTGACCAACCCCCCAGAGCCCCTCCCCCAGGCTGGCCCACCGCTGATCGTCCCCCTACCCTAATAGGGAGCATGGCCTGCTAGCCAACCTCCTGCAGCCCCTTCCCCTGGCTGGCCCCACCATGATGGGCCCCCACCACCCTGATCAGCCCACAGTCCTTCCCCCCAGGCAACTCTACCCCTATAGGCCCCCACACTCCAATCAGGGCCAGGGCCACCAGTCAACCACTCATGGCCTCTCCCCCAGGCTGCTGGCCTCTGATAGCCCCCTCCCACCCCATTCAAGGGTGGGGCCAGCTGGCCCACCACCCACAGCTCCTCCCCTCAGTCAGCTCTGAGCCTGATCATCCCACACACACACCAATCAGGTGGGGCTGGCCAGCCACCCTCCCACAGCCCCTCCCCTAGCCCCATTTGGGGGCAGGATCAGCTGGCCCACTGCCCACAGCCCCTCCCTATGTCCAGCTCTACTCCCAATTTTTCCCCCACCCCAATCATGGGAGCCAATTGCTCATGGCTCCTCCCCCCAGACAGTCCGCCAGCCAACCTCCTGCAGTCTCCTCCTCCTGACAGGCCTGCCTGATCTGCCATTGGGGTTGGGCCAGCCAGACCCTACCTGTGCACAAATTCATGCACTGGGCCTCTAGTATAAACATAATACTAGAACTACATGGTAAGGAAATCCAGAAATATACATATAAATATTCTATAAATGAAAAAAACAACATTTCCTTATTCTACTCATTTAAAGTGAGTAATGAATGTCAAGAAAATTGCTTGGCTTTAGGGGAAAAATTATACATGGCTAGACTTCCATTTTAATGTTTCTTTTAATCATTAAACATTCCTGTTTTATTATGACTTATACCCTATAATATCCTCAACTGGGAAGATAAGCTAGTTCCCTTGCCTCTGCTCACACTTATTATCAAAGATAGAGTTAAGCCCCACAGACTTGCTATTTGTTTTGAGATACTTCTAATTTGTATGATTTATGTTATGATAATACTTACATTGATTGACTTACCTCTCGTTATTTCAATCTGCCTACATACATATCCTG
>PVJC01008891.1:0-47282 GCA_004026665.1 Murina feae | reverse complement strand
AGAAGAGGTCATTAGACCTGAACATATCTTGCAAATCACTCTCATCTTCACCCACCCCTCTCTTCTTCCACCCCTGGCACAGAGAAATAGGCTTCCCTCCTATCTGATTCTATGCCTTGGTTGACTTCACCATTTTTCTGGCTGTATCCGCATCATAATCATTCCAGCTTCTTTTATCTACGGACATGCTCAAGTCCCCAAAGGATGAAAGATTCCTTCTCTTCTCTTTTCATCACAGCTGAATTTCAAAAATATGCTGCTTGCACACTCTTTACCTGTCACCCAGGTAAATCTGGTTTCTCCCACCACCACTATCTCTGAAATTTATAAGAATCACCATGTACCTTCTACTAGGCACATCCTAAAAACCTCTCTTCACTAACTATGGTAACATACCTTTCTGCTGCTGTGATTATTTTCACACTGACGCTCCTGATCTTCTTTCTTTCTTTTTTAAAAAACAAAACAAAACATTTTTATTGAGTTTAAAGAGGAAGGGAGAGGGGGAAATAGATAGAAACATCAAAGATGAGAGAGAATCATTGATCAGTTGCCTCCTGCACACCCCCTACTGGGGATTGAGCCTGCAATCCAAGCACGTACCCTGTTGGGGATCAAGCTATGACCTCTTGGTTCATGGGTCTACGCTCAACCACTGAGCACATCTGGCCGGGTCTGACTTTCTTCCTTTTTACCTGTTGTCTGATGATTGTCTCTCCTTCTCTTGCTCTTCCCCATTGTTCTTCAGTTTCCACTGTCAGCTCTTTATTAACAGCTCTTTTAAATGTAGAACTATAGCAAAATTCCAGCCTCTCTTTTTTTGTAACACGTGTTTCTTCATCTGTAAAAAGAGGGTGATGTTGTTGGTGGGAACATGAAACGGATCAGCCACTTTGGAAAACAGTCTGGCAGTTCCTCAAAATGTTGAACATAAAATTACCATTTGACGCAGCAGTTCTGCTCCTAGATATATACCCATACGCCCAAGGGAAATAAAACACATATGGGAACACAAAGACTTATATACAGTTGTTCATAGCAACATGATGTATAATAGTGAAGAGGTGAGAACAATATAACTGCCCCTCAACTGATAGATAAATGAAATTTGATATCTTCACATAATGGAATATTATTCAGTCATGAAAAGAAATGATCTGGTGATAGAGTCTACAGTATAAATGAGCTTTGAAAAGATGCTACAGCATGAATGAAAGGAGTCACAAAAGACTATGTATTATAAGATCCCAATTATATGAATTGTCCGGCATTGAAAAATTTAGTATCTTAAAACCACAGCAATTTACTATTTCTCACAATTCTGTGGATCAACCATATAGTTCTTCTGCTTCAAGTAGTAGTGGTTGGGGTACTTATTGGGAGGGCTGGAAAGTCTGCATGTCCTCATTCCCATGGCTAGCAGTTGGTGGTGGTCATTGCCCTGGTGCCCAGCTCAGACCAGCATTCAGAGGCTTCTGTGCTTCTCTACATGGGCCTCTCCTCATGATTGCTTGAGCTTCCTCATAATATGGGACCTGGGTCTCACCAAAGAGCATTCCAAGTTGACAAACTCAATATGCAAGCACTTATCAAGCAGCCACTTTTGTATCATGCTTGCCAATTTCCAATTGGCCAAAGTCATTCACATGGGCAGGCCCAAAATCAATGCTGAAAATGCTGACACAAGGATCTGAATGCTGGCAGTCATGGACTATTGAGAACCACTAAAGTCACGGGCTTTATGAAAACAAAAATGGCAAGTACTGGGCAAGTTTTTGGAAAAGTGATGAGAATTTTTCATCCTCTCTAATTAGTTATTTTGGTACCTTCTCTGTAGAACATTTACAAGGCATAAAAGGTAAACTTACTCATCAAATGTCAGATTAAATGCTTGGCCTTTTGCTGGGTGCCAGATATACTTTACAGGTTTATAGAGACAAGACTAAACCTGGGTTTAAGGAGCTTATTATAGTTCAGTGCTCTGGACTGTAAAGGGTGTGGGGTGGGGTGTGCGCATGCTCACATGTGATAGTACTTAGAAGATGCAGACAGACAAGTGTATGGACACCAGATCAAGAGGACCTTGGGTTTCCTGCTAAAGTATACCAGGCCCCTAATGCCTTACCCCATGAGGGATGGGACCCATGGGAGATTTCATCAGAAGAGCAGAGACATTGGGTGTTTGTATGCAGACTGGCTAACTCTGGATTCTGCCTTGTTTTGTTGTTGTTGTTGGTGGGGTTTTTTTAAAATTTTATTTTCTTGTTTAAAGTATTACAGATAGTAGTACATATGTCTCCTTCTCCCCCTCCCTTCTCCTCCCCTCTCCCCCCCGCCATTGACCTTCCTCCGGCTTCCCTTACCCGCCCGGCACATGCCCTCTCCCCTGCCCCTCCCCCCAGTGTCTTGTGTCCATTGGTTATGCTTATATGCATGCACACATGTCCTTGGGTTGATCTCCTACCTCCCCCCTGGTTTTATTTGTTTGGGTTTGCCCCATGCCATTCTTGTAGCATGACTCAGTGCTTTCACACAGTCCCTCCAAAAGAACAATTCCCTCCACAAAATGTTAGTGAGAAATGTAGATTTCCTCTACATTTGTACAATGTAGAAGTTTCTACATCTGTACAGAAACAGAAGGTTTCACGTGCAAGAATGCAGAGGGAGTCACATTAATGGTGCATAAAATCTCACTCCCCCAAATTACCATTCCCCCTAGTCTCTCCTTTGGCTGACATTAGGGTCCCCATCTCTTTCTCTGACAATTGCCCTACAAATCTTTCAGTTTCTTCTGACCCTAGGTCTTTATTGGAATCATGCTCCCCTCCTCCTGGATCTCATTGTCTCTTCCTCTTTCTCATATGCTATCCCAACACTTCTTTTCCCATTGTCTCACTCAACAATAACAAAAAAAGACCTGCAATATCACTATCTTCATACCCCTTGAAAGGCATCAGGGAATATTTATTATGTAAATAAAATGTCAGTATATAATTCTGATCTACCTATAAAATCTCACTTTGGAAGCAATATGAAGAATGGATTAAGTTGGGACACAGTGATATTATATGCAGAGAGACCAATAAGAAAGGAATAGATTAGCATCAGAAACTATGTGGAGAAGCTGAGCCAAAGGGGGCTATCAAGATGAAGGTAGAGGGGCAGCCATGATAGCAATTAGGAGGTAGAATCAAGAAGATTTGGCCATTAATCCAGTTACACTACTAAAAATAATGTGACTCCCTCAAGAAGAATAGGATTCATTAGAATACAGGACTATTTCTTGACCCAGACCAAGGAAGAGTAGTGAGAATGTGACAGGGAATTAGTTGAGGTGTTGCCATGGGGATCCTCTCACTTCTCATGTTGAAAATATCAGGTAAGACAATACATTAAGAGACTAGTTTTTTTATAATCCCTGATCTCTCACATCCAAATAGGTGTTGGCCTCTAAATCACCATGGGCGAGTGTCACTTATTCCAGCAGTGCTGCCATTGTTCAGTCCCTTTCTGAACAACTCTGTGGCATGTGATTTGGAGGCAGGTTATGAGACACTTAGTAGTTTGGCAATATCACTATCTTCATACCCCTTGAAAGGCATCAGGAAATATTAATTATCGTATTTTCCGGTGTATAAGACGACTGGGTGTATAAGACGACCCCCAACTTTTTCCGGGTTAAAAAGTCCGGACGGAGACCGTATGCGGCACAAAAAGGAGCCGACCGGAGACACTTGCAGTCTCCGTCCGGCTCTATTGAAATGAATGGAGTGCAGCCGTTTTTGAGCTCCCCACACCGTATGCGGGGACCACAGATTTTCCAGTCTGGCTCAGAAGTTTCAGCACCCGCCCTATAAGACGACACTGGGCATATAACACGACCCCCGACTTTTGAGAAAATTTTCCTGGGTTAAAAAGTCATCCGCAGGAAAAAACGGATGTAAATAATTGATGGTTACTCTTGATGGTGACTTTTAATTTTTCCTCTGAATGAATAGCTTTAGTCACCATGAACATTGCTTTCCAGACACCAAGACCAAAGCTTTAACTCAGGGACATAAATTGGGACAGAAGAACCTCCACTGAGGTTCATGGTTGAGGATGAGACACAGCCAACAGACTTGTCATGAATAGATGCCAGAGCCAGTCCTGCCCGCTGCTCCACTCTCAAGGTCCTGAGCCCCACACATCATCAGAATGCAGTCCCAGCCTCCTCCCCAGGTGTGACACTTCATTCCTGGGATGCGACAGTAAGAACGGACACAAAAGCCTGAAAATGAGCTGTCCTCGAAAAAAGCTGATGTTGCCCTAACCGATTTGGCTCAGTGGATAGAGCATCAACCTACGGACTGAAAGGTCCCAGGTGTGATTCCAATCAAGGGCATGGACCTTGGTTGCGGGCACATCCCTAGTAGGAGGTGTGCAGGAGGCAGCTGGTTGATGTTTCTCTCTCATCGATGTTTCTAACTCTCTATCTCTCTCCCTTCCTCTCTGTAAAAAATCAATAAAATATATATTTTTTTAAAAAGAGCCGATGCTGGTTTTCAACAGAATGAGGCTAAAAATGTGTTTTCCTTTAGCGAATGTTGCTCATCTCTGGGGTCTGCTTGTTCCAGGGAATGATGGGTGTTTTAGAGCAATCCGGGCTCAGTGAGAAGTTCAGGCAGGTTCAGTATGGACGAAACAGACATCTCTGGTTGTTACAAAAGGTAAGAAAAGAAAGTATGAGAAACTCTAAGCTATTAAGAAGTAAATTTATTTAATACATATGGAGTGACTAGCAAGATGTAAAACAATACAATTTGTTTAATTTGTACTAAATAAATGCTCAGCAAAAATCGTGCAAATTTGTTGTTGTTTGTTTTTGAATGAAAAAAAAAAAAGATAATACATAAACTACTGCATGCTGGCCACAGATCATACTGCTTCTATGTAGCCAGTTATTTTATGGAATGTCCCTCACACAGAGGTAGGCAAACATAGGTTTACAGTTGTAATACAATAATTAATAAGCAATAAAACAAGGATAAAGTCTGTTTCAGGTACTCACCTCTGTATACCTATGCTTGCCCACCCAATATAGTGTTTTTCTCACATTATACTGGAGCTATGGGAAAAGGACCACAGAGGTCAATTTTTACCACATTATATCAAGGGTGCACACTATCAACCTGACTTATCACTGTTGATGTTGATTTTGATCTTTTGGCTGATAATTCCAATGTCTTAAAGCTGAGTCTGGTTCTGATGCTCACGCAGATTCTTCAGACTATGCCTTCCCTTTCAGCATGCCCTGTAATATTTGTAGAAAGCTGGATATGTTGCACCTGGTAATAGGAAGCGAAGTAAACAGGCCTGTAGCATGAAGATTATGTTAATCTGGCTATGAATTGTGCCATGCTTCACATTTGCTATGGCTGTAGGTGCCATACGCTTCCAATTCCTCTGCTGCCCTACTTTTGTGTCCCCTGCTGAAGCCTTGTTTGGGCTCCCCTCCAGACTCTCCAGATTCCAGGGTGGTTGTTTCCCCTGCAATCTCAGCTCTCTGATAGGTCTATGAAAAGTCATTGATTTTCAGGTTGCTCCGCTTTTTTTCCTATGACTTCTAAGTCCTTTACATGTTGGAGCTGAACCCAGAAGTTTTCCCAAACATTTTTAAGAACAGGAATTTTTTCAAATGAAACCATATGCAACTGGGGTGGGTCTGGACCAGACCCATCCAAGTACTAGCGTTGGAGTATTTCCCATCTTCACTCTCATGGTCCCTATTGGGCGTCTAGGGCACCCTCTCCTCAGCCATGCTGTGTTTCAGGAGGTTTACAAGTGTCCTAGGTCACTAAAAAGTGGGGTGTCTATGTGGGGAAGTAAAGATGAGACTCAGCAAAATGTTAGGGCAGGGACAGGAGAGAGAGAGCTGTTGTTATTGAACTTCAGAACAGTCCCCACCTGTGAAGCTGGGATTGATTTGGTGGTCTCCATCTGCTTAGCTGGCAGCTTTCTCATGAGGGCTTGGGAACCCGTATAAATGCATAAATCACATCAGCTCTGCTGAACAGTCAATGTGAGTAACTCAGGAGTCCAAGAGGGTGCCTGCTATTAGTTCTTCCAAGTGGTGACAACTTGCCCCCATTTTCATGCATCCCTTCCACACTTTGTTAATGTCTCATCTTTGATACCAGCATTAATTCCAGAGAAATAACAATTCAAGGCCCACCTCTGGGCTCAGAAGAAGGACTTTGGCTTGAGAACAAGAGAAAAGCTGGTTTCCAAGCTGTGCTTGCTTACAGGAGCAGCCCACATATGCCCTTCGCAGAATTGTATGCTATTCCCATCTGAGGCCTGCCAGCTTCAGAGGTTAAGTCTGCAAGTCTAAAGGAAAGCGGGGGCTGGAAAAATTTTGGAGGGAGTCCAGAACTGCCTGGGCAAGCCAACCCAAATAATTCAGGCAAGAAAAAATGTGCTTGGACCTGAGCTGGCTGTCTAGACGGTCCTGATTGCACACAGGTATGACCTTGCACTTCATTTGGCCTGTGCTAAACTTTTTTAAAGGTGCCTGTCAATGAGTGTCTCAGTTTGGGTTCTCCAGAAACATTCAGAATGAAGGATTTCAGTGCAAGTAATTTACTTAGGAAGTAATCCCAGAATATCTTGGTAGGAAGTGAGGGTGTAGCATGAGATAGAGAAGGGAAGGACATGAATAAAGGGGATGTTGTTCAGCTTGTTAACTCTGTGGGAAACTGCAACTCTGTCCTTCTGCGTGACTGGTAGGTTCATTGTAGAAATTCCCCCAGAATCACATCCTAATAAGAGGGCAAGGAGGCTGGGGAGTTTGTCCATCATCAACTCTCCTGTCATGGGTTAAGGGAGGGCATGCTTAGCCTACCAGGAATACAGAACAAGCCACACCCTCTCAGGTTGAGTCACAAGAGTGCTTGGTAAATAGCCTTCATCTCATAAAGGAGAATGTCTAGGGCCTGTGGTCAAGGCATCACCAATGTCTGAAGCCAGAGAGTCAAAACACAAGGCTCCCTAAATCTAAAGCGTTGACCCTGTTCCTCCTAGAGATTGTTGAATCATGATCATCAAGATAAAGAAGTCGGGAACCTTGGCAGGTAAATTACTCCTGGTGCCAGGAGACCCTTCTAAATAATAACTACATCTACTGAGTGCTTATGATGTGCCAGGCACTTAAATCATCTCATTTCATTTTTTAACAACACTAGGAGGTGAGAACTGTGAATATTATCACTTGTGTTGCGTAGATGAAGTAACTGAAGCTCACAGAATCTGGGAACTTGCCCAAGATCATATAGTGAACGAGGAATGAAGCCAAGCTTTGGACCCAGGCATCCAACTCAAGAGCTCACACCTCAGTCTCCATGCCTCCTTGCTAATGTCTCTACACAGCCTATGTCATGGCTCCCACAGGACATCGTGGCTTGTTCAGGTCTCAGAACTGCCTGTTAACAAGCCTGTCAGTTCTTAGGTTGGGCAGTGGTTTGCCTATTTGCCTCATGCTCCTTCTCGGCTGGAGGGAGGATGGAAGGAAAATGGCATTTGCAGAGCGCTTCCCCCGATATGCTTTCCTGAAATGTTCAGAGTGGCCTGTGAGGTTGGGGTCAGGATGCCCCACATTATAGGTGAGGAGTCTGAGTGAGGTTCATAGAAATGAAATGGCTTGCCCAGCACTAAAGAAGCAATGGGATGAAACAAAGGAGGGTGTGGGCTGCAGGGTCAGCCCCCTGTCAAAATTAATCTCAAGGCCTCCCTCTTCCTGATCATGGATGAAGGAGCTATTCTCTGCTTCTGACCCGCACACATCCTACCTACTAAAGCACTTAGAAGACCTCCCTGCACACCACTGGTTTACAAATGTGTCTTCTTCCACTGGGAGTCCTCTGATGACCTGTGAAATATCAATTTCAATTATTACGTACCAAACAAATGAAAAATGAATGAATGAAAGAGCAGGACCAGGCTTCGGTTCTTGGAATTGTCATTTTTCTGTTGAGGCTGTGGACTCCGAGAAGTCTGGATTCCCCTACCCTGGGCTAGACCTCACCACCCAGGCATCCAAGCTCCTGGCTGGTTTGTGCCTGGAAGAAGACCCCACTGGACTGTCACCTGTCTCCTCACTCCTGCTGACCTGTCATTGGGCTCTCCCTTCTCCCCATCACCTTTAAATCTTACTTTTCCTTTTGTCTCATTCCCTCAAGGTCTAGCAAAGTGACTAAAACTTCTCTGACCAACCTATCCCTTCTGAAGTGTTGATGGCCACTGAGAGTAATGTCCCACCTGTGTGTGGGAATTTACATTTTAACAAGGAACTGTTAAACACCCAACGCCTTAGCTCAGCAGAATAACAAATATAATAATTAATAATTACTTCATTGCTACTATATGCCAGACACTATTTTAAGTGATTAAGTGATTTACAAGGTTAAGCCTCACACTAATTATATAAGGTGTTAGAATAGGCTCTGAAACTTCCAGCCAACATCTTCCAACCAACCTGCCCCTGGTGTCTGAAATCACTGTGTCTACTACAATCTGGTGGTTCTTCAATCAATGGGTTGTTACCACAAAGCCTGGCGCATAGTTGGTGTGTGGATTCCCCAGAAGTGGACTCTGACATACAAAGATTCGAGTGGAGGCAGTTCATTTTGCAGGCAGGTGACAAAATACTGGTGGGGTGGGGAGGTGTATGAGGAAGGGAAGGCCACCTATAAAAGGGTATGTTATCAGACCAGCTGAAACTGTGGGCTACTGGAGGTCAATCCCGTGAGGAAACACTGGGAAATGGTATAGAAAGTGTCCCTTAGTGTTTTCCCACCCCAGGAGTGAAGGGGCCGAGGTATTTATAATTAAACTCTCATCAGTCATTGGTGGGGAACTTCTCCCAGGAAGCATTAATTCCTCATCATTTCATTGGAGGGAGCAGGTAGAGTAGTTTTAGATAAATCTCTCAGGTAAAGAGATACAGATACTGGCAGAGGAAGTTGGATGGACTGTACCAGAGTGGTGAGGTACAAAGGACGTGGATAGACACTACCATAGTCTGTTAGAATAAATGAATGGATGAATGAATGAATGAGATATTTGTTGGTTTGGTCTGACTCTTAGGCTTTACTGTCATCTGAGTGATGTTCCACCCTTCAGGATACTCTGCTGCAGAACACTCAGGATGCCTGGTCTTATCAGTGGCAAGAGAAGATGCTTTACAAGAGTCCTGGGAACATGGACAGAGTTCTGGTTTTAAATTGTTCAACCCCCATATAACGTTTCCCATCATACATCTGAAGCTTTCATCACAGAATGCCAAGGCCACTGCAGTAGCTATCAGGAAAGACAAAAAGGCCTCAGAGAGCAGATGTCATCCATTTTTCACTTTTTCAATAGTGAACTGGACCATAATTCTAACCTTGGTAACACAAAGACAGTGGAAACTATGTGAAGCACATGTTTGCATTAAATTCTCTGTTGATTTCCTGTGATATATAGGTTAAAACCCAGCCAATGCATGTTTCCTCCCACCTTACCAATTTCTGTCTTGACCTAAGTGTTCAATATTTTGCGAAACTACAATTTTTGTTATTTTTAGCCTCATAAAAATGATTAAAATTTCAAAGAGTCCCGCACAAGATTGGAAGGTAGTTTTTCTGTTTTTGTTCCAAGAATTATTTCACATTTCTGAATTAATACAGAGCCTGGTCCAGAGAATCACATGATCTCACTGCTGTTAGATTTCTCCTGTTAATTTCTTCATCGACAAGCAACACATGTGGTGATGGCTCTCAGGTTAACGACATGAAACAACTGCGACATGATCCTCTCTGGAAAATCCTTCCTTCCCAAGGGAGATAGCATCTCTTTTCTCTTCTTCCTCTCCTTCCTACTCCTCCTTCCCTTCTGCCTTTTCTTGTTTCTTCTTTTTGTTTCTAAGTGGACTGTGTGTGTGTGTGTGTGTGTGTGTGTGTGTGTGTGAAAGACCTAATATACCTTGAATTCCAAGCTCATGTCTGGGAGAAAATTGAGAAGTTGCTCAAAAGGAGGGTCCAAAAAGACATCTGTAGCTTTGTGAAAACATGAGCGGGTTTGGGATGCTCTGACAGGGAATTATGCACCAGGGACTAACAATAGCTCTATTGACTATAAACTAACACTCATACCTGAGCCCTTTGAGAACCAACAAGCAAGAAAAGGAGGGGGCTGCTGCACTGAATGGGGTGATCAGCCCTGATCACCAAGGGAGAACTGAGTCTCTACTACACACTAAAGACAGGGAAGAGTGTGTCTGGAATGCAGGCAATCTTGGGGGTCATCTTTTAGTAATACCTTGCCCTGTGATAAAAATGAGTAACTACAAGGTGATGAAGACAAGACTACCAGTACAATTAGGGTTTGGATCATTCCTCTGGACAGGAAACTATAACTAGCTATAGGGCTTCCTGTGGGCAAAGAAAATATAGAAAAGATATGGAAGGAAGAAATTACAGGTGTCAGCTATGATTACATTACCAGTTGAGACTATGACTATGATATCTATGAGCATCTATTCTTTTCTTTGATATATTTGTATATATATATATATATATATATATATATATATATATATATATCTTCTTTTTATATTTTCTCTTTGTCCTCTTACTCTATTCATTTACTATGTAATATAAGCTGTGATAAAAATCTCTTGGCATTTAGGTTACAGAATATTAAAACAGAAATATGAGTCACTACTAATGAAAGTGAACATAACCCAAAGATGAATAAAGTATATATTCTTGGACAGGGCTAGTCTGTTTTCATTTGTGTGAAGGATATTTGCATTATATTATAAGAAAGCATGATTTTGCCATTGTTTGTATTTGAATGTTAAATACATAACAAGAGAGAGAGAGAGAGAGAGAGAGAGAGAGAGAGAGAGAGAGAGAGAGACTAAGTTAATAAGGATTGCACTATTCTGAACTGTTTCATTGTCAACTTGATTAATCTAGAAACTTTCTCAAAATTCTCTTTTTTTCCTCTCCTTAATCTGCATGTTAGGGTTCCAGGTTAGAGTTGGCCAAAGGAGAAGCTTGTTTAAGACTTTGAAGGTAGAAGCTATGGTAGATAGAGAATATGTATTCAGGTATGGTTCTGGAGAAAAGCAGAGGTCCTCACTCGTCTTTGCTCTGAATCCAGTTCTTATACTTGATTGCTAACCCTCTAAAATTCTCAACAATGGCCTCAGAGATTGAGTAGTACAAAGGCATCAACTTCCATGGACTCCTAGAGAAGTTTCCCCTTTGCTGTCCACTGCAAAGACTGAATGTACTTGGCTTCTCAGAGTGCCAGATCCATCATCTGCATCTGAGCTTCAGGGGAACTGGTCAGTGGCTCTTCCTTTGAAGCCCTTTTCATACTTTTAGCTTCCCAGCTTCTCTCACACTTGTGAAAGGTCTAGTTTCCATAATAAACCACTTAGCTCCATAACATTCTCTGTTACTCTGCATCCCTGATTGAACCCTGACTGACAGACCTACAATCTAGAAGGAATTACAGGAGATGTTCCCATAATAATAGTCATCTCCCAATACAAGGAGAAGCAATGAGGTTCTGAAGTTAGCAGTAGCTGTTAGCTATGGGAGTGCAAAAAAAAAAAGTGGCATTCGGCTGGAGCTAAAAGGGTTATCTAAAAATACACTGAGTCCCTTGAGTCCTCCATTTAAAAATATCAATTCTTATGTTCACTAAAGTTTTTCATTACTGTTTATCTCCCATCTTCTCACTGGCATTTTTTTATATTAAAACATGCCAATCATGCCCAGCAGATCCTAGACAGAAACATGATTCCATGATTAAACTGTGACCCCGAAGCCAGGCATCCTGGAATTATACTCAAAGGAAACATATAAATGATAGGTGAACTCAGTCAGGGTCACCTGAATCTGTGGACTTTCCCTCTCCATTCTCATCATGGCCCTTTCAGCATCTGACGATGGTGCTTATATTCTATCTTGATCAAGTTTGCAGCTGATTTTTAGGAAGTTCTAGAACTGTGAAATTCTCCTTCATTTCTGGACACCTTTTAATTCTCTAGTAAAGTGTTACAACCTTTTCGTGGCATATTCCACTGATCACAGTCAAAGAACCTAGATCTCACATGATAGAAATAAAAAGCCAACTTTATTTAGCAAAAGACTCTATAGGTTTCCAGGTATTCCACGACTGCACCAGTCATTTATTTTTCTTGTTGAGGATGTAAATGTTGCAATGTGACACTGGGAATGCATTGTGCTGCTCTGGCTTTTAACCTCAGGAAAGTCTATGTAGGGCTGGAAATAGTCTTGGGCACATGGCATATAAATTCACTTCAGAGCTTTAAATCCCAGCCTTGTAATTAGTGTCGTACTTGCAGACAGACCTGGAGGTCAAGGGGCAATTAATTATGAGTAATTTTTCTGAAGTAGAAGCCTGAATCCTCTTGTATCCAACTAATTGCTTCAATCCCCTGGTGTGACACATTCCACTTTTGAGAGCCCTGGATTATGCAAGGGCCCTCATCCCCTAAGGGGGCTTCAGAAGCAGGTGGGCTGGAGGACAGACAGAAGCAGACACATCCCAAGCCCCTGAAAGCATGTTTATGACCTCACGTGGGGTGAACTCATCCCTTGGGGTTCTTGGATTGCAGGCAACAGAAGCACACCTCATCCAAAGCAAAAGACGAACTTGGAGGAAGAAAAGGAAGCGGTTATGAGAACATAAGGTAAGGCTGTGGAAGTAGAGTGTGTGGGGGGGGCGCGGGGGGGATGCGGGTATTTAGGGAGCAGACATGAAGGGGCAAGCGCTTCAAAGAGCCGCTCACGGTCTACTTAATTGAATTGCAGCCGGTACCCATGAGTCACTCTGCTCAAGACTCAGACCCTGGGAGGAGGGATCATCAGGCTACCCTGGCCGGAGGCACATGGCTGTCAGACCCTTAAGACTGCACACAGGGAGAGGAATTGTTGGGAAGAGAAATCAGGATGTTCTTACTAGATAGTGAGGTCACTGTGTCTGACCACTGACACTTTGTACAGGTAATTCGAGCACGTCCAGGGCAAGAGGGAGGGTGGCCCAAGGACAAGCCCCTTCTCTCAGTGTTAGGTTTCCATCTCCCCTCACCTTACCCAGCAGCCCTTGAGTGTGGGATTACCAAGACCCAGATGGTATTTGTATTCCCAAGTGCCCCAGCCATTCAATGTCTGACATAGGCCACACGAAGAAAGTTATGAAACGGAAGCCAAATGACAGTTGGGAAAAAATTTTCCAGACACGTCTCTACATCTAGATCCCAGTTACAAGGAGCCCCAAAACTTGCATTATCTAGGCAGAAAATCACCCCAGGGGAGTTTTCTAAGATGCTTGAATTTCTTTGCTGCCCAACAACTCAATCCCAAATCCCTTATCTCCTGTCAAATGCATCTTTTGGCCTTGATCCGGGCTCTTATTTACATAGCTCCTCATATTTGGAGCAGCCTCACAGCCAAGCCAATGAAGCCATTTTCTAAGTCTTTTCAAATCCCCAGAGATTTTCTTCCAGAAGCTTCCAACAATGCCCCAAGGATACATGAATATGTCTGAACATCTAGTCAAGTTGTATACTCTGGGAGCATTTACACATAGATTCATTTGTCTGCCTCTGTCCTGTCTCCCATTTTAGATCCGAAGAGTCCAGGGGAAGAGGTCACATCTGATTTGTTCCTCTGCCTCTTCCCACATTGATACACAGAGTGCACGCTTGATCAGTGGTCACTAACTCACATACATAATGTGGTGAAGAGGTAACACATTGGGAGACAGAGAAGCAGGTTCTAGCTTGCTGGCTGAGTGACCACAGGCAAATCCTGCAACCCCACCGAGCCGCTATCCTCTCATCTCTGCGAAGGTGGCCATGATTCATTCCAGGTCGATTGCCACAAGGCTGCTGCCATGCTTGAAGGTGAGAGCCCATGGGAAAGTGGCTTATGCCCAGTTGGCGTTTGAGCATTGACCTATGAGCCAAGAGGTCACCAGTTTGATTCCAGGTCGGGGCGCAGACCCAGGTTGCTGGCTTGATCACCAGTAGGCAATGTGCAGGAGGCAGCCAATCAATGATGTTTCTCTCTCATTGATGTTTCTATCTCTCTATCCCTTACCCTTCCTCTCTCTAAAACAATTAATACAAACTTTTTTTTTTTAAAGAAAGTAGCTTGTAACAGCTGTGGACAGGCCATGTGGGTGGTAGTCTGCCCTGGCATGCCTGTGACAATCGGAATGAAAACCAGGCAAGTTCAGCCAGCCCTGGCGATGCTGGCACTCAGTTCTCCCGGGACAGGGTCCCCCGTTTATGCCTTTTGGGGGAACATTTCAGCTACGAGGCCACAGAGCAGAGCCCCTGATGTCTTATTGCGAGCCCAGCAACAAGTACGTTAAAAACAAGGCCTGCTGAAGGCTGGCGGCGATGAAATACTTTATCCGAGAACGTAAAGCGTCCGGCTCTTCCTTTCTCAGCAGTATTTCTCTACTGTCCCTCTTGCCATCCGTCCCCACCATGGAGACACTTGTTCTCGCTCGGCCTATTTCCTGCCTGGATCCCTGCCACCTTCTGCTGCCTGGCCTTCTCTTGCCTCCTGACTCCACTTTAGTGCCAGAAACGATGCCCCTTCTCCCATTCAACTTGGAAGGGCTCCTAGGTTTCGCCCTGCCCGCCCTTTCTCTCTGCGGGGAGAGAGAGCTCTGAGATTGCCTTTCATTTCACTCCAGCGGTTCTTGTCATCCTTTCTTCCCCAATTTCGGATTTTGTTTGCTTTTCTTCCCAACACTGCCTCTCAAAGCAAAAGCTCACAGTGACTCCTCTACATCCTGCTTTTGTTTCTTTCTTTTTTGTGTGTTGAACATAAATCAGTTTCTCTGTCTCTGGAAACTAAAAGCAACATATAACCCCCTTTCTACCCTCTTCCCCCCAGCTCTGGGAGACGATTCTGAAGCCTTGGCAGAAAGTTCTAGGAGATTAACATGAAAAGAACTCCCGTCTTGCAAACATTTGCTGGGGAACCCCGTCATTCAGTAATCATCCCCAGTGCTGAGTGTTCTGATCTCTTGGTCAAAAACTATGCCGGAGTTTTGCTCCAAGTTTTTCTCCTCTTAAACCTGGACCCAAATTCCTTTCTCTCAGACCATCTGCTCTCCTCGTTTAACTTGGCCAAGCACAGCGTGAGGACTCTCCCCCACTGGGATGGTACAAAGGGAAGCGAAGGAGACCTGAAATGAGCCTGGTGCAGTCTCAGACTTCAATTCCATGCTACTTAAGGTGAAATAAACCATCAAAGTGATGTATTAGGGAACGGTGTGCAGCAAAGCCATGTTCATTCAAAACTAAAGGCGGGGAAGAAATGGATTTAGAGTAAATAGTTCTGGTGCTTTGGGAAGAAATGGCTGGGAATTCTATCCCGCTGTGACTCACTTCGAAGTAATAATGGCCAGCAGCATTTTTTCCCTTTTTCTTCTTCACAGTCAACAGAGTGCTTTTTCAAATGGACAGACATCAAAGAATAGCCTAAAACTAATATATATATTTTGGACTCTTTCTATTTTTAAAGTCCCTCAATATTGGATACCTCATTGCATACTTTCTTAAATTTTAGAAGGTGGATAAAGTGGGATTTAGTCCATCGATCATTCACCTACTCAACTCAATGTTTATTGGATGCCTACAGTGTACCTGCCACTATGCGAGGTTCTGAAGCTAGGAAGCATTGAATAAAACAGATGAAATCCCTGTCCTCATAGGAGGAAAAGAACAACAATAAGCAGATGTGGACAAATATAACTATAGCAGATGGGATAAGGTGGGGATCAAAGCAGGAAATAACCCTGACTGGTTTGGCTCGGTGGATAGAGCGTTGGCCTGCGGACTGGAGGGTCCCCGGTTCGGTTCCGGTCAAGGGCATATACCTTGGTTGTGGCCACATCCCCAGTGGGGGGTGTGCAGGAGGCAGCTGATCGATGTTTCTCTCTCATCGATGTTTCTGACTCTCTGTCCCTCTCCCTTCCTCTCTGTGGAAAATCAATAAAATATATTTTTTAAAAAGCAGGAAATAAAAATAAAGCAAGGCAAGGGGACTAGAGAGTCACAGGGGAGGCATGTACCGCTTCCTATTTGGTGCTCTCAGATGCAGTGCTATTTGAGCAAAGACCTAAGGAAGTGAGGCCTGAGCAGAGCAGATGCCTGGTGGGGAAGAGACTTCCAAGGGCTCCGAGGAAACATGTAGGCAGGAATGTTCTTGGCTTTTAGAAAAGCAGCAAGGAGGCCAGTGTGGCTGAAACAGAGTGAGCAAGGCAGAGAGAGGTAGGAAATGAGGTCAGAGAGGTAAGAAGGATAAGGCATGTAAGGTACTGTTGGACCCTGCAAAGGCCTGGGCGCCTAGCCTGAGTGGGTGGCAAGTCTTTTCGCAATGTTGAGCAGAGTAATGTGATCTGACTTACATTTTCAAAGGGTTACTTTGGCAGAAGCTAGTGTTCATTCTCTCTTCTTTGCATAACAATGGAAAACCCAACTTTTTTAGCTGGACACATGACATCTGGAATGAAGACGAAATTTGCCAGCATTGCTTGCAGGTAGGTATAGCCATGTGATTAATTCTAGCCAGTGGGTGATAAGCAGAGTGTGATGTAGTGCTTCAAAAAATCATGCCTGAAAGACAGGCAGTTTGTACCTTTTGACCCTTTCCTTCTTTACTCTGCTCTTCATCCACTACCTGGAATGCAGATGAGATGGCTGGTACTATAGCTGCTACTTGGGACAATGAACACAAGGGTCACCCCTATGGATGGGTTAGTGTTGACTTGGAAGAAGCTTAAGTCCCCAAGGACTTGCTGGAGCAGACATTTATTTTGCACCTCTGTTTCTGGCAGCACAGCCTAGTCATAAATGCTACAATCTTTCTGTCTACTGTGTGAAGAATAAACTATAAGGCGGACAAGGAAAACTCAGGGACAATCTCTATTTCATGAATGAAAACACAGAGGCTTGAGAAGTGAATGAAGAGCGTTAGGATTGCCCTAGCTGGTTTGGCTCAGTGGATAGAGCGTTGGCCTGCGGACTGAAGGGTCCTGGGTTCAATTCCAGTTGGGGGCATGTACCTTAGTTGCAGACACATCCCCAGTGGGAGGTGTGTAGGAGGCAGCTGATCAATGTTTCTCTCTCATCAATGTTTCTAATACTCTATCCCTCTCCCTTCCATTCTGTAAAAAATCAATAAAATATATTTTTAAAAAACATTAGGATTGTGCTTAAAAGTGTTGGCTTTTATGCTGGAGTTCTTATCCCAACATCAAGAAGGGTTCAGGAATCTGGAGAAGGCTGTGCTATGTGTAGATTACATAGGAGTCTAGAGGCAAAATATAATTTTTAAAGGCATTTGGGGGTCAGAGGAGCATAGCTAAAGGAGCTAAGTTCTATGTTCTAAGGTCTAAATTCTCAGGTCCCTTCGTCCCAGAACCCCATGCTTTTTTTTTTAAATTATTTTATTGTTTAAAATATTACAAAGAGTAGTACATATGTCTCTTTTTTCCCCCCCTTGACCTTCCCTTGGCCTCTCCTACCCCCCAGTGTCTCATGTCTATTGGTTATGCTTATATGCATGCATTAAAGTCCTTTGATTTATCTCTTACCCTCCCACAACCCTTCCTGGCTTTCCTGCTGTAGTTTGACAGTCTATTTGATGCTGCTCTGCTTCTGTATCTATTTTTGTTCATCAGATCATAATGGTCTTTATTATCCATAAATGAATGAGATCATGTGGTATTTTTTTTTCATTGACTGGCTTATTTCACTTAGCATAATACTCTCCAGTTCCATCCATGCTGCTGCAAATGGTAAGAATTCCTTATTTTTTACAGCAGCATAGTATTCCATTGTGTAGATGTACCACAGTTTTCTAATCCAGTCATCTGCTGCTGGGCACTTAGACTGATTCTAAATCTTAGCTATGGTGAATTGTGCTGCTATGAACATAAGGATGCGTATATCCTTTCTGATTGGTGTTTCTGATTTCTTGGTATATATTCCTAGAAGTGGGATCACTGCAACCCAGGAACACCAGAGCCCATGCTTTTTATTAACACAATTTGTCGCGAGTCGAGGCAGAGATAAACACTTCAGAACGGGGGAATTAGCCTACGGCTGTTCAGGTGTTTGGCCAATAGGAGGCAATAACATGTAGATTAAGATGCCCTTGAGCTGTCTGGCAGCAAATAATAATCCCTTTTCAGGTTTGGAGAAATGCCTGCCATCAGCCATTCCCAGATGCAGCCCTGCTGTCATGCTGGAATTGGTCGCTGGCACTTTTAAAGGTCAGCAAACCTGCCTGTGTTTAAATCCTGATTCCAACACTAGCAAGTCCATAACCTTAAGCAAGTTCCTTAGCCTCTCCGGGCCTTGATTTCCTTGTCTGTCGTATGGGGATGAGAACAATACTGAATGCATACTGTTATTGTGAGTTTTAAATAAAATAAATTATGTGAAAAGACTTACCAAGGCCTAACACACAATTGTACTCCACGTGTCCTGTCTATGGCCAGGAAATAACAGTCCTTCCAAGATGAGTCTACATCACACCCAATGAAGAGGAAATACTTTGTTAGTAAGGGAAGGAGATGGAGAGAGGAGAAAAGAAGCCGCAGCACATGAACAAATAGGATGGATGGGCTTTCAGGTTCTCTGAAGGTCTCAGGCAAAAAATGTCAGTGGCAGCTCTGGACAGGTGCTGGATCTAAGGAGAGAAGGCCAGCAGTTCCTCCTTCAGCCAAGGTCTGTGATATTGTTAGCGCTCCCAGCTGTTCCTTTTCGGACACCCTGCTTCTCTCTGCCCTTCTCTGCCACCTCTTCTCTTCTCTCTCCCAAGACAAAAAATAGGCACAATGAAAAGTTGGGTCAGTCATCGGGTTCTCAGGCTGTTTTCCTCAGAGCGCCTGCATTTTTCAGTGGCTGGCAGGAAGCTGTGAGCCCTTGTGGAAAGCCCTCCCCGTGTGTTTTTTTTATGAGTGCTGGGCTTTGCAATGCCAAGCAGCACTTACATGTTTCCTTTTGGGGTAGCAGATTCTTTTCCTAATTATGTTTTGCTCAGGCTAATATTAAAAGGAATTGGTTTCCTCTGACAACAGTAAGTGTAATAATAACAGGAAATGGCCCAGAATCACACAATAATAAAAATAGAGCTGGAAAAGAAGCAGTGAGATTCTTGAGAACATTTTTGCTGCCATTCTTTTCCAGTTCATTCCATCCCAACCCATCCATCTAACTGTCCATTCATTGTTCAGAAAATAATGAGTCAATCCAGAAAACCCCGTTTACGACTGTTAGAACAAATGGGAAGCCTGAAAAATTCAGTTTTTTATTATATCAGAAATTCGTGAAACATCAAATTCCAAAAATTAGAAAAAAGATATGCATGTCAGTTGCTATATAAAGACTGGCCTATTTAATACCTAATATAACTGTTTTGTAAGAAAGATTGAGTTGAAATAATACACTTCCTGGCTGGCTGGTATGGCTCAGTGGTTGAGCATTGACCCATGCACCAGGAGACGGCTGGTTCAATTCCTGATTGGGGCACATGTCTGGGTTGTGGGCTCAATCCCCAGTAAGGGCATCGAGGAGATAGCCAATTGATGTTTCTCACTCATCAATGTTTCTATCTCTCTCTCCCTCTCCCTTCCTATCTCTCTAAAAATCTATAAAAACATGTTATAAAAGTATAATAATAAAAATACACTTCAATTAATGATATTCTATACTGAAGGTTCTGATAAGTCCTATAAAATAAAATAAAAACAGGCTGGCTAAATATGCCTTATCTAGTTGAGGTCCAAATTTATTTAGCCATGAAATTTATTTTGTAATTTTTCAATGACTACTTAAACATTTTGGAATTAGAGTTACAGAATACAAAGCTTTCATGGTGTTAGTTCTCAAGGCAGTGTTATATTTGCACTCTGATTGCTGCCTCCTGGGTATTTCACCTTAAAATAATGCTCCTTAGTTCTGTTAGCTTGATGTTTAGGCCTCCGAAAAAGAGGCTATTCTCTTAACAATAGTATATTCTGTTCATCAATATACTTAATTCAGCCAGAAATTTAGAAGGTAAAATGTCTTTCCTTTTGCAAGCTGATAACCATCACCTTTCCCTTACCTGGCCAGTGTACATTCAGGAAGAGAGAATGGGGATGTCTGAGCTCCAAAGCACTTTCTTCCCTTCTCTCTCTGCACAGGAAGTCCTTGGTCTCATTTCTACCACAGGACAGAACCAGTTCCCTTCACACCACATAGCCCTCTTTGTTAAAGAGAGACATAAGAACCACTATATCTCTTCACTTCCCTACATCTGAAGAATGGAGCATCCATTGTAAACCCACAAGGACTGAGAGGATAAATGCATGGAAAAAGAGTCTAACCTGTGTGTGGGTTAAATGAGGTGACAGGAGGCAAAGCCTAGGTGAGAGATCAGGAAAAGTCGATCTGAGCATGCTGGGTTGGCCCCGGTTTATCTAGTAGTCTTTGTACATAGCCATCAATAATCAATGAGCATGTCTGATGAATGACAATTGCCAAATGGGATCAAGTACAGTACCAAAGCCCAGCTAAACCCCAAAGGGGTCTGGCCATGGACACAAAGGCTTTTTATTAGGTGAGATGTCCGTTCTGATCTCTGTTGCCAATTAGGTCCTCCTTGGACTCAGCCAGCACTTACTGATAGCAGAGATGCCATTGAGAGGAGACGTTAACACCTTGACCACTAACTGGAAATCAGGGGCTGCTCTGGTCCTCTGAGAGCATCTGCAGAAACACCTCCCTCTGGCTGTTCCAGTTAGGCTTTCTCCTCTGTTCTTGGAATGACACACAGCCTGGGTGACTGTCCAAAAACCCAGGCTCGGTGGGATCAACCAGAGCTTCCAGGGCAAAGCTAGTGAGCTCCATGGAAAATTTTACACCAAAACACTTGTACATTTTTATTTATTAAAATAATGCACACATGTAGAGAAAACCTAGAATGTGACCTAAGGTTTGGGGCTTGCCTGGAAGCCTCTGAGTGTAACCATCCTCCACCAGGGCTCCTCCAGGCTTCCTGTCCAAGTTTCCAGAGACTTTGCTCTCAAAGCAGCAGTTCTCAGAAGCCATGGTTTGTGGCCTGCACTGCGTGGACCACACCCTGAGGTGGAACTTCCAGGCCTCGTTAAAACATGGGTGTGCATGATTTCTAGAAGTATCTATGGAGAATTGATCCACCTGTGGATAGACGTGGCCTAAGGCCTTCAATCTTGTAATTAGAGGCCCTCTGAAACCCTCACATTTTGGTATAAAAAAGAAGCAAGCTCAGAATTTCCAGGAGCTGGGTCATAATCATGAGTAAACTTATGAACATCATTCCACATCAAACTAGAAGCAAGGATATGATGTAAAACATACTAGTAGAAGACAACGGCTCTTTATGAAGGAGGTGGTCATTCCTGTATTTAGCAAATGTGTATTCTTTGCTTGCTATGAGCCAGGCACTGTTCCAGGTGCTGGATGAGACAAAACTCACTGTCCTCATGGAAATTGCAGTCTATATCCAGAAAAGCTTCCTGGCGAAGGGGCATTTGAGCTGGAGCGGCCTTTCTATTGCACAGTGCCACAGGCCATCATTCACATCACAATCTATTCAGTGGTTCTTCACCTTCTGGCCCTTTAAATACAGTTCCTCATGTTGTGACCCAACCATAAAATTATTTTCGTTGCTACTTCATAACTGTAATGTTGCTACTGTTATGAATCGTAATGTAAGTATCTGATATGCAGGATGGTCTTAGGGGACCCCTGTGAAAGGGTCGTTCGACTACCAAAGGGGTTGCGACCCACAGGTTGAGAACCGCTGGGTCAATGCAACTCCATGGGTTGTGAAATGTCCAAACTATAGAGTCTTACAGAGTGACCATGACTTGAGTCTAAAAGGACAGGGGATTTTATTAGGTACAGAAGGAGAAGGAGTAAGTTTACAGTTGTGACTATGCAAAGGTAAAGGGAAATAGTATGTGCAAAGGCAACAACAATAATTTATTTAGTGCCTACTGTTTACAAAGCTCTAGGCCCTGGGGCTACTAGGGGGTAAATTCCTGTGACTTGCCATTTCAAAACTGCATCATTCCTTCAGCCATAGAGTTTTAGAAATATTTACTGAGCACTTTACCATGATCCAGGCTCTGCCATGAAACATGGGGATGTAGCAGTGAACAAGCAGTGAAACATGGAATTCACAGTCCACAGGGGAAGACATTGAATAATGACAAAAAGAATAAGCATTTCAAATGTAAAGTGTTGGTCTTAGGAGCCCTTAAAACTGGGAGGATTTACCTAGTTTGGGTAGCGAGGAGACTTTTGTGATGGGAGAGGATGAAAGAAAGAGACAAAAGCATGAGAGAGGGGAATGGATTTGGGTTATTTAAGAAATCAAATGTCCACAGCAAAGACAAATCAGGAGCATATTTAAGGAAAGTGGATGGCTACAAAAAAAGATTTAATACAATTAATACACAATCTTCTTGCTAACTGTAGATATGAAGTGTCCACGGGAATGGGTTGGGGAGAGAATTGAACTGTGTGCATTTGGCAGACAGATGACCATGACAGGGTGGGCATCAGTATAAGAATGGCCAAGACTGCCCTGACTGGTTTGGCTCAGTGGATAGAGCATCGGCATGCGGACTGAAGGGTCCCGGGTTCGATTCCAGTCAAGGGCATGTACCTTGGTTGCAGGCACATCCCCAGTGGGGAGGGTGCAGGAAGCAGCTGATCGATGCTTCTCTCTCATCGATGTTTCTAACTCTCTATCTCTCTCCCTTCCTCTCTGTAAAAAAAAAAAAAAATCAATAACAAATATATATTAAGAATTATCAAAACTAAGGGAACAAAGGGAGAGCAGTAGTCCATGACTACAAACATGCCATTCCTGAGAGTCTGGCTTCTCTTGGAAGCGTCTAGGCAGAGAAATCCCACAAACAACCTCTGTAAGGAGAGGAAGAGTGGCCCATTGATAAACGCAGGAGCTGGGAAGAGGATACAATGTGTTAATGCAGAAATTATGGGCTGGGCTGGTTTCTGAGGTCAGCCTTCTCTGAAGATGTCTGACATATGATCCAGAAGCCAGCGGAATGCACCACATTATAGTATTCATCCGGGCAAATGAACCTCAAAGTACAGCCTCCCTCTGGAGGTTTGGGGAAGATGTTCCATAGTCAACACAACTACAGCAACAGTGGCTTGTGTTCAGAGGAAAAGTCCAAACATCTTAGAGTAGTTCTCAAACTCCAGCACATGCCCGAATCGCCAGGAGGGCCCCGCCCCCAGAGCCCTTGAATCAGCAAGTCTGGGGTGGAGGCAGAGAATGTATTTCCCTTACATGTTCTCAAGTGGTGCAGATATTGCTGGTCCTCATTTCCATAACCTGCGTATATCATGGGGCTTTACAGGATCTGGCCCCAAGTCTGTTGTTCACACTTCTTTGCCACAGTTGGTTACCATAATGCACTTGACCATCCCACAAAACTGAGATTTTTTTTTTTCCACATGCTCAGAACATAAAATGAGGTCCCTTCTATATACAGGGTGGGGCAAAAGTAGGTTTACAGTTGTGAATATGCAAAACAGAGCTTACTCTTGTATTTTTACTTATTAATGATTGTATTATTTTCCAACCGGACAACTGTAGACCTACTTTTACCCACACCTGTATTTGTTTAGTCTCTTTCCTACATCCTTAACACCAGCTTAAATACTGCCTTCTCCATCAAGTTTTCTCTGACCTCTAAACCTCAGAATTAAAAATTTTTAATTCATTTAGTGTCCTGTGCACTAATCTCTGTGATAGATTATGATCTCCTCAAAGGTAGACACCTTGTCATTCCTCCATTCATTCAATAAATGTGCATGAGATATCCATTGGGTGCATGTGCCTGGACCCAGCTCAGAGCTGAAGCTGTAATGGGGAAGGTTGTAAGCTCTCCACCTTCCAGAAGCTTATTTCATAGGGAGAAAGATGGTAAACTGGCAACTACAACACAGAGTAATCAGTAAGAAAGTTGCTATGGAAGCACTTGGGAAAGACATTTGTGCAATGTTGGTTGATTCAGGAGAGACTTCCAGCAGAAATGATTCCTTCCTGACATGTGAAGGATGGATAGGATTTAAGGACAAAGATATAGGGTAAAAGAATTGGGGAAAGGAAAAGTGTGAGTCAGGCCAGAGATGAGAGAGGAGGCATGGCTGAAGAGTCAAATTTGAGAAGAGGAGGGATGAGAGGAGAAGCTGGGGAGAAGCTGGGGATGGTTTGTGAAAATCCTTAAATATAATGCATAGCAGTTTTCATACATTTGGGAGATAGAAACAATATGGTAGGTTAAGCAGAGGAAATTTTAGGCCATGAATTGATATCTGACGTGCTATGTCAGAAAACATTAAATGAACTATCTCTTCTTCTTCTCAATGCATGCCTGAGAAGAAAAAGTAGCACTTTCCCCAGATAATTGCTTTTTAAATTTAATTTTCCATGGACTCTCTTACATATACAATAACAACAAAAACACCAGCACCACACCTAGCCCTGAGGTTAGGGCATATTTTCCACCTAAAACCATATTCCAGATTCAGGACTGGGCAAAGAACAACTGGAAGTTTCTCAGGCCAAGCCTCAGGGAAATCCATCCAACATTCCCAATCGCTACGAAACCCCAGACCTAAAAATGGCAATTTGTGCAGTGCCCGTTATGGTTTTATTATGGAAGTTTCTGTACAGCTGTGGTCAGGGTCCTCCCAGTGCTCATGAAGTGATGAGTCACAGCAAATGAGGGAGCATGCATTATTCCAGAAGACTGACCATACAAAACATTTATATAATACTTAAAAACCTTCCTACTAAACATATGGTAAATTTAGACATATATCTATTTGTATGTAGAAGGTCTTGTGGAATAGTAAATAATCTCTCATTGCCTGTGTTCTAAAGTTTTAAAAGAAAACTTCAATAGACTCTATTCTACCCTTTCAAAATACTTATTTTGGTTATAATAGGAATCCAGGGATTTAAAAACCGGGATCAGAGACTTCAGCCAATAGTTCATTTCCTTATCTGGCTGAGAAAGAATGTAGAGGTTGAGAGTAGGGAGAATAAGTCACACCACAATGATGGTTAACACCATTAGAATATTTGCAGGACCTTTGGATGTTTGAAAGCTGACTTCTGACAGCACTTTCTTTTGCACTTTGGGTCCTCCTCCAACCTGATGGCTCTCCTGCTTCTCCCCACCCAACACTTCCTCCCTAATGCAGCTGATACTAAGGTTCCAGCTTCAGTCTTGTTCAACACCCTCCCTTCTGTCTGCTGTCAGACACATCGATGGCTTCTACCAAATGTGAATGCCCAGCTTTTGAACACTAGTTCGGTATTTTCAGCTGCCTACTTATTGCAACTGAGTTATTCTGCCCAATCCTTTACCTCCTCTCAGTTAGGGAATAATACACCCATGTCCTTTGCCATGTAATCATGCAGGACATGCCCCTAGAGTGGGGAGAGTACATCTCCCCACCTCTTTGATGGTAGGCATTGTCATGTGACTTGTGTTGGCCAATGGAATCTTAGTGGTCATGAAACAAAGAGAAGTTTTAAATGAGCCTGCATGACTTGGCTTGGCTTCCAGTGCCTCTGCCATCACTAGGCAGGATAATACTTTACATGGCTGCTGGTCCCAGAATGAGACCTTACCTGCAGCCTGGGGCCAGGCAGGTTGCAGGGAGAGATTGTCCAGGTGCATGCAAGAAGTTTTGGGGATGACAGATATGTCCCTTATCTTGATTGCATGGTAGTTTCATGGACACAGGCAACAGTATGATGGTTACCAGAGGGGTAGGAGGGAAGGTAGTATGGGAAAGAAGGGGTAAATATATGAAGACAGATCAGATTTGACTTTGGGTGGTAAATACACAATGCAATACACTGATAATGAATCATAGATTTGTATATTTGACATCTATCCTGTTTCTCTGAAAGTAAGACATCCCCTGAAAATAAGACCTACTTACAGTCTTGCCTCTCACTGAAATATAAGGCACCCCCCAAAAATAAGACCTCTCCGATAATAAGGCCATTCAAGGACAATTTGCACATGGAAATTAATGACTACATTGAAAATAGAATGGAGAGAAATCAGCGTGGAAACTTTGTGAAACCTAAACTGCAAGAGGTTGTGACTTGGGTGAAGAATTCATGGGAGAAAATCACTGACAGTTGCATTGCAAATGCAAAAGGCTACCTTGACAAGAAGTACTCATTTAAGGACAGTGCTATTGCTAAACATGAGAGATTTGGTCCACTGATTCTGAAAGAAATGGAGTCACAAGAAATTCACCAGGAAATTCAGGGTTTGGATTGTTATGATGATGTTCCAGAAGATAATGACATGACTGTCATTGAATAAATGAGTAAATGTACCATAGATTGTTGTACATGGAAAAAATGGTGGTAACAAGAAATTCTTGATACTGTAGGATTCACAGTTTGTCTGGTTATGCTGGTTTGTGATGACAACTACTACCGTATTTATTACCTGTACCGTATTTATTACCCGTATTTATTACCGTATACAGGTAATAAATTTCCTTTTTTTTTTATCAACAATAAATGTGTACCATATGCTTCTTCATGGAAAAATAAGACATACCTTGAAAATAAGACCTAGCGCATCTTTGGGAGCAAAAATTAATATAAGACACTGTCTTATTTTCGGGGAAACAGGGTATATAATTTTATTAACCAATGTCACCCCAATAAATTTAATAACAAATAAACATTGGAAAAAAGGGGGCCATCTTATCTAAATGCTGGAAATTGCCTTTTTCAACTTGGGAGATAGTTATTAGTCAGTGAATTCCTAATGAATCCATTTGGTTATCTTCTGCTCTCAATAGTATTTCTTCATGATATGTCAGAGCATTTGGATGTGGTTGTAAAATATGACAAATAATATATCATCAGTGGTTTTCTTCAACAAATGAAGAAAATCATAAAGTCCTGGGAATGAATCAAATTCCCAGCAATGGAAGTGTTTATACCATTTGGGTTTCTTAAGTAATCCTAATATCTAATCCTTGCCATTAAAATGCATGATATTTTGGAACCAATACAGAGTATATATCATTGAGACAGTCCACTTGCACAAGTCACTTGAAACAATATTTTTTAAATGGTATTTTAGTGCCATGGAAAAAGGTTTTCTTTCTTTTATCCTTCATTAAAAAAAAAAATTGGTAAGAGCACATTCTTCCTCAAGAGCCAACATATTCTAGTGCCAAAAAGAGAATGTTGCACTCGCTGCTCAGTTGGTCACAAAGAAGAAGAAAAGTCTCCTATTAGAATCATTAAACTCATTAGACATGGTTTGCTTGGACTTGAACTTTTCATCGTTGTTTTTCAATCTTCACTCAAGAGCAGGTGGCATAGTGTTGCACAAAGTTGCTGCACATTTGGAGAGTAACAGTGGGGTGGTCTTCTGAGCACAACGTAAATACTGCTTCTTGGAGTTGTGTCTGCCAGTTCTCTTTAAGTCAAGCAGTGTGTGAACTGGCACTGGGTGTGAGCCCTTTTATTTGCAGAGTAATGCCACTGTTACTGATCCTAGCCACCTTTTGCAGCCTGCACATGAATTCCCAAAATAACTGTTAACTGCCTATGAGATGTCTTCTCCTGTGGCAGGGACTTAAACGATTAAATGGAACAAGATGTCATCTTGCACTTTTCCCTCATGCGGTCGGTCCGGCATAAAGGCTGTGAGTTGTTCATACTCTGCATAGCAATAATCATCCAACAATAAATAACACCAACTTCTCTACCACGAATAAGAAATCCTAAAGTGTCCTTGGTCGAGGGAACCTTGCCAAAGCCTCAATCTGCTTTCTTCTAGGGCATAATATTTCTTTTATTAACTTGAGGCCAGTCTTTATAATGGTCTTGGCCACAGGGTGACAAAGTTGTGTTGCTTCCAGGAATATGAATTGGGATGACTCTTCAAGAACTTTGACCTCTTCACTGCTTTAACTAATCTACCAATTTTGTGTGGAAAGCATTATTTTGTCCTTGTTCTGGAGAAAAATCAATGTTTAATAGTTATACCACTAGGCTTATCTTTGTTTAAAAATTAAGTGGTAATGTATGGTGAGAGGAGATGATTTGACTTTGGGTGGTGAGCACACGGTCCAATATACAGACGTTGTAATACAGAAACCCTCACCTGAAACCTATATGTTCATGTTGGCCAATGTCACCCCAATAAATTTAATAAAAGATATATATATATATATATATATATATATATATATATATATATATATTTAAGTGAAAATACTTTTGGCTTTATGTTTGTGCTCTACGAAATTTTAAAATAGATAATACCCTGGGTATTAGAGATTATTACCTTTTGGATATTTATTTATTTATTCATTTTGAAAGTTGGGATTCTTTAGGTATAATTTGCTTATAGTAAAATATATCCTTAGATATTCATTTTGATTCTTCCTGTGCATACATTTAGGGAAGAGACTATTAAAAAACCATCACATTAGCACACATAGCCACTTCCCAATACATACATATCCACACTTACACTTTAGTACTATTCTGTGTTTGTAACATTATTTTGAAACTACAGCCTTATTTTTAAAACTAACATTATGCTCAGCAAATCACTTTTGAGCCACTGATCCATTTATGAGAATTGTAGATATAAAGCCATAGAATAACAGTGGAAAATGAGACTTCGGCAAATGTAAACAGTAATGCACAAATGAGGTGAAAACACATTTACCAAGTTAAGAGAACGTTAGCAAAATCAACCTTTGAAAATATAATGGAATTTCCATGAAAACCACAATTATTTTTGCATTTCAAGTTTGTGAAAAAACATAAATAAATTTAGATCTCTTTTTTTTTTCTTGAAAACTGTCAAGTCACTTCTAACTGCCATGGAGACAACACTTTGATAAACAGCCCTAAAGTGAATATCATCATACTGAGTAAATGAGTGAATGAACTGAACTGAATGATTTGGAGAAAGAAGTTTCTAGCTTAATTCATAGTCCCAATGAGTAAACACAATCTTCTATCAAAGGCTAAGAATTTTCCATCCCATAGGAGAAGCCCATTCCAAACTGATAGAAGGGCCAACAAGGACCAGTAGAGAGCTACCATCAAGGATATAAACAGGAGACATGAGAAACTCCTTAGTATAAGCTTACTATTTACGCAGGTTTTAAGGAACTCTTCTGGATCATCTGAAAGGTAGAATAAAAGAGCAAAAAGGATGGCTGCTCAGGCAGAAAAGCTATACACCTTTCTTACCTTAAGTGACTGGTGACAGTCCCTATGATTTCTGTCAGGCCTCAAAATCTCAGTGGGTTTCTTTGTTGTTGTTTGTTTTTGAGCAATGACTTTGGGTCCTTTCGAATGTATGAACATCCATTTGTGGACTATCAGGTTTCTACCATGTCTCTGAGTTGTTGTTCTTTTTTCTGTTAATCTAATTGCAGCTTGCAAAACACTGACTTACATTTTCTCTATTAGCAATGCTCATAGTCTGTGACTATTTGGGAGAGACAATGGCAAATATAGATATTTATACCTAATTTCACAAGCCAGTGTGCTCTGACTTGGGGTTTCACTATTTCCACGCCACAAGATTCAACCTCAACACAAATAAGAAGGTTACTTTTGTTGCATCACCCAAAGTTGGTTTCCTCAGGTTGCCCCTGAAGCAACCTCCTAGTTCCTTAGCCTTTAGAAGGTTTGGAGTGGAGTTATTTCACCTGCAAACAGTGTAAAACTGGATTCACTGTGACTATGGTCAGTTCAGTAGGCTCGCTATGCTGGGATGACTATGGTTCTGTTGGCCTCAAGGTTATGACATGACTGCTGCATCTCCAGACAAACATCACATTTCATAATGGATGAAGGCAGATGGGAAATGGGGGAAGACCAGATGCACTTTTCCCTTTTCTTAAGAAATCAAGAGATTTCCCAGGCTCTCACTTATAGCCTCATTCTGCTGACTTCCATTTCTGTTTGCCCAAATTGTGTTACATGGCCAGCCTTGGTGTAAAGGATGCTGTGAAATTAAGTATTTAGCCATCTGGTCAGTTCGAAGAGGAAGATTAGGAAAAAAGTGTTTGGGAATGGATGTTTAGAGAGTCAAACTATCATGTCTACCATGTTGCCTACCACTATTGTGTTGTTCTAAAAATAGAAAAAAAAGAAAAGACAAAGAAAGAAAAGAAAGAGAAGAAAAGAATGGGCTGCATATGAGCTAAAGTTTAGTCCCAGTTCTGCCATTTCCTAGCTCAGAGAAAACTGGACTTTGGGAAAATCATTTAATGCATCTGTGCCTCCATTTTCTCGCTTGTGAAGTGAAGATAGTAATAATTACTATCCCACAGAGAAGGTGTGAAAATAAAATGTGACTCATGTAAAGAACTAAACCCAATACCTGGCACCTAGAACTCACTAAGGCCACTGCCACCACCTCTCGCCTATCATTGCTACTACTACTACTACTACTACTACTACTACTACTACTACTACTACTAATAATAATAATAATATTGTTAGTAATCATCATCATTATTATTATATGTGAACACATTTTCACTTAGATAAGTAACTGTATAAATAATGAAATCCATAGAATTTTTTAAATCCCCTTTCATTTCTCCCTTTTTAATCACTGGTGACAAGATATTATTGCAAACATTTGAGTAATTGTCTATAGACTTGGGATTTCATTCATTCATTTGGTCAATGATTTATTGAACACCTGCCATGTGCCAGGCACTCTACTGAATACTGAGGATATGGTGGGGACAAAAATAGGCAGGGTTCTGACCTCGTAACATACACAATCTAATTGGTGAGACAGACATTAAATAAATAATCATAAACATAAAAGTGTAAATAAAATCTTGGTTACTATAAACACTGGGGGTTTCCTCTTTTAAGAACATTAATGTCTTTAAAAAGTCCATAAGTTGAGTTATTTTCAGACATCTGTGAAGCTCACTCTAAAAACCTGAAACAAATTGAAACTCTTTGCCTGTTTTTGTATTAAGGGCATTTTAAAATTAATTCCTGTGCCTTGTTAGGAATGTATTTCTTTGTATGAGAACTGTATTTCCTGCAACTGAAAATCAATGTAAGATGTTGGCTGCCCTGGAATGGAACAACCGACCGTATGAAATCATTTTGTGGGTTGATACTTCACTATTAGCCAAAGGAGTCTCTACTCCCTCCCCTGCCCCCAACCGTATGCCACTGCAAATATCAATTAGTTCAAGTAGAAAAGATTACAGCCAGGTGCACTGTTTGAAGTTGTGGGGTTTTTTTCTCTTTTAGTTGTGGTGGGGGGGAGGATGTGAGGGAGGAGAAACTTCTTTTGTTAAGTATTTGCAGTCTGTGGCCATCCTGGTAATTCAATAGGCATTTGTGGAATCTTAGGGCATTGGGACCTTTTGTATTTAACCATCAAGCTCTAACCTCCAGGGTGTCTGCTGTGGGTTGAAATGGGAGTTGTGAGGCTTATTCACTGATGTGCAAAATGACATGATCCTCTTAAGAGTTAGAATGAGTTTCATTAAATGAAGGGCAAAGACACAGTTGAGCTTCATATATTATAAAGCAATCCAAGAGATATTTTTTAGAAATTGAATTATCATTTTATAAATACACAAGCTGTGACAGATAAAGCATGTTTGCATGATGGTTTTTACACCCCCAAAGAAGCAAATGAATAAATACCTGTAATCTTCTCCTTAATGTTTTTTAAGGGTTCTTTAGAATTCTAAAATTTTTATAAGTTTAAAATCTACATAAGTTTGAAAATTAGAATTGAATCAAGAGAAATAGATTGAGTGATACTAGAGGGGGTCCCCTGGGATTCCAAATTTCTTTCAGGGTGTTATTTATTATATCAATCCCCCCAAACTCCCCAGGCAGGACATAGTGACAAGTTTTGAATCCCGAGTGCAGAATGAAAATTGGTCAGGAGCCTCCAAATGGCTCTGCACAGAGCAAACCCTGGGAGCCTCGGTCTCCTTATCCTATCTAATAAAAGAGTAATATGCAAATTAGGTGTCACTCCATCACAAAGATGGCGGTGCTCATAGCCACAAGATGGCGATGTCCAATCTGGCTCAGCCCCACCACTGAAGTGGTCAGGCCTGTTAGCCAGGGAGGTGGTGGGGGAGGTAGGGGCCCGAGGGGTGGGAACAGGTGATCAGAGGGGGCTGGGGGTCCCCTGCACAGGTCAGAGGCCTTCACCAGAGGCCTCAGGCATGGGCAAGGGTGGAGATGGTGATCAGAGGGGTAGGGGCAGAGCCGGTGATTTGAGGGGCAGAAGCGGAGCCTGTGATCACAGGGTTCTGGGCACAGGCGGGGCCGGCAATGCAGGGGTCTGGGGGTCCCCTGCCCAGACCTGTAGCTTTGACCAGAGGCTGCCAGTGGGGCAAGAGCACAGCCAGCGATGGCCGGGGGCAGGATTAGAGCCGGTGATCACAGGGGCCTTGGTTCTGTGAAGCCGGTGATCGGAGGGACTTGGGGGTCTTCTGCCCAGGCCTGTAGCCTCAGGCAGAAACTGCAGGCCTGGGTAGGGGCAGAGCCAGTGATTGCAGGGGTCTGGGAGTCCCCTGCTCAGGCCTGCATACTTGGCCAGAGGTTACAGGTCTAGGCTGGGGTGGAGCTGAGATTGGAGGAGCAGGGGTGGAGCTGATGATTGGAGTGAACTACAGAGGAAACACCTTTTCTGATCGCTCATTGGCTAAGCTCCCTGTAGGCCACTGGTAATATTCTTAGTAACTTGGGTAATAAGAATCCAAAAAGGCGATCTAGGGTTTTTCTACCACACTCCTGGAGAAAAAAACTGAAGGTCCACTGCTGGAAGGCTAAGAAATGTCATACCCTGCTCTAGCCAGTTTGGCTCAGTGCATAATGCCTCAGCCTGCTGACTGCAGGGTCTGGGTTCAATTCTGACCAAGAGCATGTACCTAGGTTGCAGGTTCCTCCTTGGCTGGGACCCAGGTCAGGGCTCGTGCAGGAGGCAACCAATCAAAGTGTTTCTCTCACTTTGATGTTTCTCTCTGTTTTCCCTTCTCTTCCACATTCTCTGGAAATCAATAGAAATATATCCTCAGGTGAGGATAAAAAAGAAAGAAAGAAATGTCATATCCTATGAAAGACATATCTTGAAAATGCCTTAAAAAAGTTATCATTTTTTCATGGTGAAGGGACTGGAGTCCATGTTGATGGAAACACCGTGGTGGCTGCAGTGACTGGCAGTGGCTGCAGCAGCAGGGTGATGGGGCTGGTGGCTTTCCCTGATAAGCCTGGTTGCCTCCCACAAAGGGAGGCCTTCCAAGGTGAGCAGGAAGCAGGCCTAAGCCTTCAGTAGGACACCCCCTGAGGGCTTCCAATATGTCAGAGGGGGCAGGCTGGGCTGAGGGACCCCCCCATCCAGTGCACGAATTTCATGCATTGGGCCCCTAGTTCATTAAATAATGAAATCGGCAGTCCCACTTCAGTCTTAGAGCATTGTGAAGACAACACAAGACAAAGAAAGCACAACTCCTGCTATACAGAAACTGGGAAAGCAATGAAGATCCCCTCTGCTTGACCCACATATCCTAGGCCTCCTTCTCTGGTCTAATATCTTTAGGGACAGAGTCTTTCTGGTTTCTTGACCAGCCCAAAATTTTGATCACATGAAAAATGCTTAAAAGAAGGTAGAAGGAAGAAGGATCTCACAAAATGTTTAGAAAAATATAAATCACAGTTCCCAAGTTGGTAGAAAAGCAAGAATTCACTCAAAACAGAGGATCATAGTAGAATTTGGAGCCAGACGGTCCATTGGTTCAAACTCAACTCTGCCACTTTGGATTCCTCAACAGTAAAATTGGGACAGTAATAGCTAACTTGTGGGGGTATATGAAGGTTAATTAAAATATTCCCTATAAAACACCTAAACTCATTAGGAATAGGTCTAGCTGCCTGTAAGAGAAAATCCAAAATAAGAGCAGCTTAGCTGCACAGGAATTCATGCCCACATGAAAAAAGACATCTGTGGATAGCTGATTGCAACTAATATATTGGTCCCAGGAAGTCGCAGGGAGCTGAGGGGCTGCTATCTTTGACCCTGGCATCTTAGAGACAAACTCTATCTTCAAGGCAAGATGGCTCCATTGTAAGAGCCAGGAATGGGGAAAAGAGCTTTCCTCAAATGTCTGTCCACTGTTTAAGAAGCCCTTCTGGCCTTGGCTGGTGTGGCTTAGTTGGTTAGATGTTGTCCCATGCACTAAAAGGTTAATGGTTCAATTCCTGGTAAGGGCACATGCCCAGGTGTGGGCTTGACCCTGGTAGGGGGCATGCAGGAGGCAGTCGATTGATTGATGTTTCACTTTCACAATAATTCTCTCTCATCATTTATGTTTCTATCTCTCTCTCCCTTTTCCTTCCTCTCTGAAATAAATAAATACAAATATATGTATTTTTTAAATCGTAAGTTCAAATCCCAGTCGATCTATTGAGGTAACCTTGGGAAAATAACCTTTGAACCCCACTTCTATATTTTAAAAATGATAAATCTGTAAAATACTCACAATGTTTGTGAGATCAAATAATATGAGAAGTGTCTGTTTATTTCTCTAGGAATCTGAATTGAAGGAGATAGTCACATGATCCTTGTGGCAACATTCTGCGGTGTCTTAAAGAGAAATGTGACTTCTCCATTGGACCAGACAGAAATATCTTATTACTAGAGCTCTATAGCTAATTTCAAAACTATACCATTGAGATTTCTTATTCTTTAAGATGAATTCTCTTCTAGGAATGTAAAAATTTATTTTTACATGAATTTTTTCTCCCAAGTCATCCCTACTTAGAAACAAAAATACATTATGAACAACATATTAGTTGAGGAACTACATATTTTAAATATTCTTCCAGTGTTTTTATCTGACCTTTGCCCCTATGTCTATGGCCTTCAATGGAAATAAAAAAAGTGCTCAAAGATTTATTCCTCTATCAAATGCAATTTACTCATCTGCTCCCTTCTGATTGACACACTCAGAGTTTCTGCAGTGGGTAGGACTGTGGTTGGAGTGATCAAATGTCCTAGGTTACACCTGTTGTCCCTCTGCAATTATTAATAGTGTGTCTTTCACTCTCACACATGCCCTGGTTTAGACAATAAATTCTGTTGTCATCCCACTTAGGGTCCATGTCAAATGCATATTTTGACAAGAATAGAGTTGTGGGACTCATTACGTTTTTTGTGGGGTGTTCTGTTGTGTTTTGTTTTGTTTTTTTAAATATATTTTGTTGATTTTTTTACAGAGAGGAAGGGAGAGGAACAGAGAGTTAGAAACATTGATGAGAGAGAAACATCAATCAGCTGCCTCCTGCACACTCTCTACTGGTTATGTACCGGCAACCAAGGTACATGCCCTTGTCCAGAATTGAACCTGGGACCCTTCAGTCCACAGGCCAATGCTCTATCCACCGAGCCAAACCGATTAGGTTAGGGCTGTGTTCTCTCTCTCTCTCTCTCTCTCCCCCTTACTTACTTAGATCTGACCATAATCTTGAAATATCCTTTTTAAGTGCCACGTTTCTTGTATTACAAACTGAACTTTAGGGTCTCTTTATTCTTACAATACTTGATACCTTTCACCCTGATTTCCCACAACTCCTTTCCCCAATATGATTGTTCTGATGACCTCATTATGAACCTGTAGCAACATTAGATGGAAATAAGCCTCATTCAGACAAATGTGTGTTTACTTCCCTGAGATGTCCCACTCTGGGTGACCGAATCTTGACTACTAGGCCATTGGTTCCCCTGGCTCAGGACATGACAATTCACAGAGAGGTTCTCAAATCTGAAGACCTGACAAAAAAAAGTTGACAGTGAATGGAATGTGTAGATAGCATCATGTGTCAATTTTAGTATTGCTACCTTTATTTCTATAAGAATGTATAAGGTCAGCTATAGGATGATAGGCATATGGACCACCTATACTCAAAGAAGCATTAGATGGCTGTGTGTCTTACCTCACCATCTTAAAATTAGGGGGGAACAATGCCTACATAAACATGAGTACTTACGCTTTGATGGGAGAGAGGTGGTAGGAGGGCTACCAGAGCAAGGATGGCATGTGATGTTCTACTTGAGTATAACTCTATTTCATCGCTACGTAGGTGACATGTTAAAAGGAGACATGAATCTGAGTCTGGGTTTAGAAAGAGGGGTATGATTGATTGGTGAAGTCTGCATCGGATGCAGGAAGGGAACATGGCTGCATCAAGGTCAATGTATTAGCTCACCCTGTTCTAGGGCAAGGGGTTCGGCAGAGAGATCAATGACATATTAATTGGTGCTGAATCAATAGGAGCAACTCTCTGGTTCATCAATGGCACAGATATGCCTCCAAAGAAGTGACTTTCCTAAAGTTCTCCAGCTCAACCAACTAGTAGCTGGGCCATCAGTAGCCAAGGATCTAGTCCAGGGATTCCCAACCTGTGGGTCGCAACCCCTTTGGGGATCAAACGACCCTTTCACAGGGGTCGCCTAAATACATCCTGCATATCAGATATTTACATTACGATTCATAACAGTAGCAACATTACAGTTATGAAGTAGCAACAAACATAATTTTGTGGTTGGGGGTCACCACAACATAAGGAAGTGTATTAAAGGTTCGCAGCTTTAGGAAGGTTGAGAACCACTGATCTAGTCCATTGGGTGTTCGTCTATTCAGAGAGCAAAAAAGGGTACAAAGAGAAAGAGTGGTGAAAACACACTTCCTCTACTTCCCAGATTATGACTATATACAAGAAAGCAAAACAAAAACAAAGCAAAGTAACAAACAAACAAGCAAAAAATGAATGAGGCTGATTTTTAAAGGGCCACATAGATATTTCTAAGTTTAAAAGCTGTGGGCAACAGATAATCCCTTAATGAGGAAAGTTTAACTTAGAATAGCTTGGTGACAGCTTTGTCATTGAATGCAATGACGTTTTTTCTCCAGGAATGAATATTAGGATTATACACGTCAGGCAGTATCCATGGACTATGTCCTCTGTGTGGAATTTTCCAGGAGGGGCTGGAATGAGCTGGAACAGCTGTGAGTGGCTTTTAGAGAACTCCCTGCTCTTGCTGCTGAAATCAGTTGTAGGACCCGAGTAACCAAACTTATGTTACAAAACAGCATGGTGCTCATTTTGCCATTGAATGCAACTAGCCTCATTCATTAATTTATTTTTATGTGTCTCCTGCTTCCTGGAAATAACCAGCCTGGGCTATATGGGAATTATGGGGTGAGAGAACTCATTGTCATTCTGCTTACCCTCAAGTGTCAGCCATGACAAACACAGGGTAGCTTAGGAAGAAGAGGGCTCCTACGACAAACACAGGGTAGCTTAGGAAGAAGAGGGCTCCTACGACAAAGCATTGTGTATATTACCTGATTCACAGTGAAAGGCTCCAGCCCACTGAGAGCCCATTTGATGACCCCACTTAATTCAAATCAAGACTCATCTTCCACCAGGTTCAAACACCAATGCATTGTTCAACCTGGGTCAGAAATCCATGGGAGCATTGGACTGCCATTCATAGCCCCTGCTTCTCTAAATATCCCCAATTCCATGATACTTCACCCAAAGAAATTATTCTTCAGTGGTGGGATATCAGAATCAATGAGATTTAAAAAAAAAAATTAAATCAAACCAGATAACAAATGATTACTCTGTCTCCTTATAGAACAAATAGTTCTTTTTTTATAAAGATTAAAAAAACTGTCCTTCCTCCCATCATTAGGCCATGATTTGAAGTACACTCTTAAATTGGGCTATATTGGGTTGTTAAAAATTCCAAAACATACAGGGGCCAGGAGTTTAATAAAAATGTGTGAATAGAATGAGTATTAAGGCCAGGAACATTAGTGGGGCCTGAGGAACCAGCTAATACCTCTAAAGCCATTTAAATTTATTTTTTTAAGACACTGATTATCAATCAAGATACCCCAGTTTGCAATACCTGAACTTCAAGATTCAATAACCAAGTTAATATTTATTGGGCACTTTCTAAATGGCAGGCACTCCCCTGAGGTGTTCACATATATTGAGTCACTTAATCATTACAAAAAATCTCTAAAATAGCTACAATTACTATCTCCGTTTTTCAGAGATAAACTGAAATGAGACTGAGATACAGAAAATAAAATTAGCCAAGTAGTCAAAAATAGGCAGAACCAAGATTTGAACCCAAAGCTCTCTGGAGCTAGAGCCTGTGCATTTAACTAAAAGCAAGAACTAACGTTGGTATCTTCATCTCTTGAGATTTTGAGACATGGATGAAGAGGTCAGTGAGTTGTTTGGAGTCAAAGGGCATCTAGGAAGGACGGGTACCTAGGCCAAACCAGAGAACACTGAGTGGCCTTCATAGGTGAAGGTGATACAACTGAATGCAGTAACCCTTTACAAATGTTTTCTGTGCCTTATTATAGTATTATGTTTAAAAGAGTTCTATTCTACTCACTTACCTACTCGCCATCCATCTGTTGATTTTTTTTTATTCCGAACTAAAGCTTCATTTGAACACTGGAGGTGGTTTTCAATTATTCAGACATCATATGATGACCCTCCCTCAATTACACTATTGATCGAGTGGTACACTGCTCTGGTGATGATGTTCCTGGCTCCGGGCACATGGCAGATGCTGCCTATTGTCTTTTTAAGGACACACAGTACTGGTGTGTTCTCATCAACATCAAAGGGGGGAAAAAGTAGCAGGTAGTCATAGGAACCCACTGATGTTCAGCCCTGTGACTATCCAACCCTCTCCAGAACATTTCTACTTACAGGCTCCAGAGGCACCTAATACTCAACATGGTTCAAACAGAGCAATTTCTCTCTTCCCTTATCCCCAAACCTGTTCTTTCAGGAGTAATTTTTGTGCGGGTTAACAATTCTGCCATCTTACTGGTCTGTTTGAACTCTTATACTTCCCCCTTTCTCTCAAACCCTACACCCAATTGATCATTGTGTCTGATTTATTCTTCCTCTGCAACAGATTTCAAATTTAACATCCCCTTCTTTGCTATCACTGCTTTGTGCAGGTTTGTGTGTGTGTGTGTGTTTTCTCATTTGAGCTATTGAAGTTGCTTCATTGTTCTCCCTAGCCTCTCTCTCTTTCCCTCTCACGAGTCTTAACCCCAGTCTAAATGACTCTCCCAACATGCAAGCACATTTACATCTATTTTATCTATATTTCCATTGATTCTGTTTCTTATAGTCCAATATTCTCAGCAAGACCTTTCACCTCAACCTGCCACCCATTCCTCATCCATGGCCATCAACCCAACATTACTCTAGAACTCTATGTACCTGCCATCCCTACACCTTCAGGCATTTCCATATGCTTTTCTTCTGTTTGGGACGTTCCCCATTTCAGAAACTGATATTTATCTTTCAAGACACAGCTCAGACATTACATCCTTTGGAAAATCTCTATAGATTCTTTCTGGGTGGATTGATTTGTTTCCTCCTTTTGGTTCCCAAGCTCTATGGCGATCCTTCTGTTACACTTTTCAAATTAAAAGGTTTCAAGACTATTTTCCCCTCTAGAAGATGGGAGCCTATACATGTAAAGAACAATATTTAATTTACATTCACATTCCCAGTCAATAACATATTTAATGTTATTAAATAAATCTATCAAGTATTTACCATTCAACAAATGTTTATCGAGTACCTGCCATTTGACAAGCATTGGGATAAATAACTGAGACACAATGGTGAATAGAACCACTTATGACCTCTAGCCTCATAAAACTTGCAGTCAATTGTGGAAGTAGCTATTAATGAAGCAAACACAACAATACCTGTTACAATTAAAACTGCACTATGTGTTCTGAAGGAAGATGTATGGCGTTATAAGAATGAGGTTTGACTTAGCCAAGGAAATCAGGGAATGATTTGAGCTGGGTTATGCACTCTGAATAGCAGTTACTTGGATGAAGAGCTGAGGGAAGATCAAGCAGAGGAAATCGTGTGTGCAAAGGTCTTGTGACAGAAGGGAATCTGAAAAATACAGCAAACCAAAAGAAAACGATGGTGCCTGGAGCAGAGAGGACAAGGTGAGCTTGTTGGAGGAATAGGTTGGAGAAGGGGACAGGAGAAATATCAGGACATACCTTGTAGTTCACATTAAGAAGTTTTATCTTTCTTAAAAACAATGGAAACTGTGCAGCATGCAGCCAGGGAGAGAAATCATTTTTTATTTTGAGATCACTCTGGTTACAGGGCAGAGGACAAATTGGGATGTGGGAACACCAAGCAGGGAATTAGAGCAAAACCCTACGCGAGAAAAAAGGGCAGCTTGGACTACCTAGAGAGGTGGTGGTGGAGATGGAGAATCGTGGATGGATTTGTGAGATTTTTGGAGTTGGAAGTAACAGGATTTATAGTAACAGGATGGAGTAGTTATATATGAAAGGACAAATGAGAATCAAAGGGAGGATATGTTTGAGTCACTAAATGGGCAGTACAAACTAAATATTTTCAACACTATTCTGTGGTTTCCTACTGCAGATTGCAGAAATGTGGGAAGAAAAAAATGGTGAAATAAAATTAGGATTCTAGCTCTAACCAGAATCTAACAGTGAGGGGTGCAAAGGCAATAACATTTGCTTGGCCAATATGAGGATTGGTTCAGAAGAGCTTCTAGACGCAAAAGTGTCAGAGAAGATCAGAAAAGGTGACAGTCAGAAGGGTATGCTTCCCAGTGAAGCCTGAGCTATGCCTTGGATGATGATGAGGTTTCAGACAAGTACAGAGTTGGAGAAAACATCCCTGGCAGGAGAACATGGGACCTGGGCAATGACAAGTGGAGGAAAAGCTGTTGTGTTGCCTCCCGCAATGCTCCTTCATTTCCTTTACTCAAGGAAACAAGATAAACAAGGTTGGTACAGACTCTAGTTAAATGATAATGCAACATCTATGTCTGAGGGAATGAATTTGTACAATAATGCAAACATTGGCCTCTTTGGAGGTCAGATTGTGTTATTTTTTTGTCTTTCAGAGTTTGAGGCTGTGTGCTAGAGATATTTTAAATCTCAGCTAAACCTTGGGCTCAATGAGATGTATGAATACACCTGTTGAAATTCTACTGCACTGTTGGTGTGTACTGAGTTCTGGCACCAGAAGGAAGAATGAGGCATAGCCTCTACCTCCCTCGTGTGCCTGGAAATCTATAGAATGCTATCAAATAAGTTTAAGTATAATATGAACAATACATCTAAGCCTTTCAGTGTATAAAGTAGCCAAAATAAAAATTGAAAAATTATAACTGGACAAAATTGAATTAATATGAGACCAGTGTTTCTTAAAACACAATCTCCCTGGACTAGAAGCATATGAAACACTGTGGAGTGTCTGCTAAAATACAGAATTTGGTGCCCAACTCAGCTAATACAGTCCACAACTCTGAGGGGTAGGACCTGAGAATCAACATTGAAACAAGCTCCCCAGTGATTTTCATGCCCACTAAAGAGCACCGTTGCATTCCATCAGAAGTGAGTCTGGAAATTAGAAAATTAAAACCTCTCTTCTACTCTTTGACCCTTTTGGGGAAAAATAAACAAATGCTATATTTAGTTAATAAAAACCCTTCCTTTAAGTCCTTTATTTAATAAACATTAAATTTACTTAAACAAAAACCCTGTGTATCCAGCTTTAAGATTAGGGTCCTAAATAGTCAACAGACAGAGAATTCCAAAGTTGAAATTCTTTCCACCCTTTCTTGCCCATACACGAATAGTCTGTGCTCTGGTTTGCCAGTGCCTGTCACCGGCCTTCAGATGTGATTATTTATGTTGCTGTCAAGTACATTACATAAAATATAAGTTACTCTATGTGTGACTTCTTATCAGTATGGAGTATGCACATTTCAACCTCAATGTGGAATCAGCATTGAGTTTGCTTCTGTGTGGTATCTGCACATATGTCATTTGTAAACCTGTCACTTTTGGTTAAGAGAAGATGTCAATGAAATTCTGCTTTGTTGTGCAGATTCTTTCCCTATTGCTTTTCATCTTAACCACATTAAAAAAAAGGTGAATCCATTTCAAAGGGAAGAGCTCACTCAAATGTTAAATGAGGACCAAGTAAGATCTACTGAGAAATTCTTGCCTCATGTAGATTGTAAATAGGAAACCAAAGGTGGGCTTTAATGTGGGCAAAGATGTCCAAAACAGAGGGAGAGAGAAAGAAGTCGAAGTCTTCCATGCTTATCTGCTTTGTCTACTTCCTGCCTCTCATCTACACTGTGGGTTAATCCCTAAGAGGTAGGAGGAAGACACACATGGCATTAAAGTTAAACTTTGTGGAGAATAAGTAAGATTCCAAACAAATCCCAATGCTATGTACATGGAAAGAGCAGAGGCCTCCTAAAAATGGTGCAAAGAGATGTTTGAGCCTCAAAGAAGCCTGGACTCATAGGCTCGGAGCTGAAGAGGTCCAGCAAGAGAAATCGCCTAGCACAGAGGAAGAGCATGAACCCCAGATGAGTGCCCCTCCCAAATTCACACAGTGGCAGAATTACACCGGAAACCACACCTTCACCCCTACTTCCAGCTCCCCCTTGTCTGTGTGGCCAATCCCAGCATTAGACAATTTTGCCCACTGCATGGTCCCAACTAAATCTTTCATTTGCAATGAAAGACCCAATAAGAACTGTCTCATCATTGTCCCCCCACTCCTCCAATAACCTGGTGGCTTTATCTTCATGAAGCAATGACTTCATTATACTGTGTCATTTCATAAGTATAAAAGCCAGCCAACTACTAAGATGACAACATATCCCCTAGCCTACTTTTTCCAGCCATCCTTTCAAAGGGCAAGGCCTGGCTTTGAGACAGGAGGGTTCTTGGGGGGAAGAGAGAGAGAGAGAGAGAGAGAGAGAGAGAGAGAGAGAGAGTTCAAGGGAGTGGGGTGAGGGGAAAGTCAGTCACAGGTGCCTGGAATGCAGCTTTGATCACATCTTCTACTGCCCAGTAAAACAACTTGTAACTCAGAAAGCATTTGGAGCACGGTTATCTGATCCTGCAGCCATGGGCCTCTTTTCTCAGATGACCAAATGCCTTCACCATGAGACCACTCACTGCACTTGCCCTGAAGGGTAGGTCCCCCATCTCTTGCCTAATGTCATTCCTTTTGTGGTGGTGGTGGTGGAGAGGGGGGGTGACAGTCTAAAGAGCCTTAGCTGAGGGCTCTAATTTGGCCCTTCAGCCTCAGAGTCAGCCTTCCCAGGTGAAAAGAAGGCAGGTGTAGTTTTGCATTGATGTTTCCCATCATGCTGTGGGAAGAAACTACCAAGGGCCCAAGAGTCCATGAAAAGTTTGCATGGAAGGTAGGGTGGGAAGGCAAGGGGAGAAAAAGCTGGGAAAGCGGTGAAAAATCTCATAAGCAGTATCTTATTCAACTATTTTATAACTACTTAAAGTCAAGTTCCTTCCAGATCTAAATGGTCCTCCAGTCCTGTAATTAAACTGGGAAAATGAAGCTATTTCATGCCTTTTGCTCCCTTTGATCGTTGTTATTTTTGTGACTAATGTGTAACTGGAGCTGCTTTTTCTGGGGCCTGAGCCTCGCCTGGGCAGCTGCTGGAGGGAGCCCAGGTCTCCTGTTGTCAGCCTGTGGGGGCCCATGGTGATGTGGGGCTCACGGTGTCCCAGCAAAGGCAAACCCAAAGAGATGCGCCTGCGCTGACAAGCCTCCCTCTGTTTGCATTTTCGTCTGGCACGTTTGCCATGCGCTGCCTCCTTCTCAAGGACTCTGTGTGGGAAATGGTATTATTTCCCTGGAAGGGGAGAGATGGGGCATTCCAATGACAGTGCAAAACACTGTCTCTCAAGTCACAAAGGTGACCTCTGAAGACTCATTATTTTACTTTTCAATCCCTTCGGTCCCTCATCACTCTCTACTCTTCATTACCCCCGACATGCACAACACACACACACACACACACACACACACACCAACACACACATACAGACATACACACGCCAACACACACACACATACACACACACACAGATATACACAGCATGAATAGCCATGCACACACAGTTGGAGCTTTATGACTTCTAGGCTCAGGAGGCTCAATCAGACTAAAGGTGCAATGTATTCACCCCTCCTCCTTATTTCCTATGGCCTTTGCTCTTGTTGGTTCGCTATAGCGCCCTCGTGTGACTTTCTGTTGTAATAGCATCCAAGCCTTTTGAAGGATATAAGGATCTGTTTAAACACCACTGTGCCACCACAATTTAAAATATCCCTTTCCTCTTTGCACCTTTACTCCTTAGGTGGCCCCATGAAGCTGAAAACTGCTACTGTATGAGGTCTCATCCCCCAAATGTGGGTCTAGGCAAAGCCTGGTAGGTCTGAGACGTAGGACTGAGTTCAGGTTCTAAGTTAAGGCCCTGAATGCTCTCTCAGCCATAAGCTGAGAATATCCTCTGAACCGCAGAGACCATGTCAGAGCAGAAGCAGCTCTACCTCCCTTCTGTCTCATTAGAGAAGTGGCCAGCATAGACTGAGCTGACCTCCGGACCAAGCGCCTGATTAACTAATTAAAGCCGAACGCAGTGTTTCAAAAAGTGAGGCTAAGGGAACTACATCCCATTTCCAGGTCCCCACTGTACCTGTCGAATCGGAACCTTTATTACTGACACTCAAAAACCAGCTAATTCAATATATTTTCAAGTTGAGTTTTAGGCACAATAAAGTTTGAGAAACCTTCCTTATTGTTTTCACACCCCCTCCGATTAGACTTACAGTTTAACAAAAGCTTTTAATTCCATAAACTAATGGGATGACTCAGATACTACTGGCAGGGCAGCAGGGGAGATAGAGTTAAGTGAGAGAAGAAGCGTTTTCAGTCCTTCTAGATTTCCCCCCAGAAGCAGTTGCACATGCATCCAAAACTAAGGACAGGCTTCTCTGTTCTAACCCTATGAGTGCACCCCAAGGGTAGAGCACAGCCTGGTGGAGGGCTGGCTTCTGGGATGAAGAACTCTACTTAGAAATTTGAGCATCTGCTTGGGCGGGGAGAAGGCTTCAGCTCACCTCTAGAGGGCGCTAATCCAGGTGACAGTAGAGTACATTTCCAGTCTCTTCTGTCTCATCACTTTCTGGTTGAGAAATCTTGTTTAAGTTGTCCCACTGTTTTCTCTGAGAAAAATGGAGACTAATATTTGCACCTGATTCAATAAGTAAATTATTATTAGAATTAATTTTTAAGGGTCCTGAGCTCTGGGGGGAAGTTTCTGTCCTCAACATAGTACTAGGATTGTGAGTAGTGGATATGTCTTCCACAAGCTGGGTCAGCAGTAAGGGAAAGGATATACCTGATGGTTATTAAATACTAGAGGCCTAGTGCATGAAAATTCGTGCACTGGGGGGATCCTTCAGCCTGGCCTGTGCCCTCTCACAGTCTTGGAGTCCTCAGGGGATGTCCTACTGATGGCTTAGGCCCACTTGCCGCACAGGCCTAAGCCACAGTCTGGCCGCCCTCTGCAGGAGGTGACCAGACAGGCCGATCAAGAAACAGTGCCCCCATCGCCATTCCCTCCCTCTACCCATGTGCCTTGGCTGGCCTGGTGCTGCCTGTTTGCCAGCCCTGCCCACACCAACTGGTCATTCTGCCATTCGATCAATTTGCATATTATGCTTTTATTATATAGGATGTTAAATTAAAATAAATCAAAGCTATTAAAAGAGCTCTGGGCTCTGCTCTGCTCCATCCTAGCCCCCACCACTCTTTTTTTCTATTCCATCTAAGAAGGTTCTTTCTGTTGTTTGAAGCCAACAAACATTGCTGGTCCTCATGGGGAAATTGCGGCTGGTCTTGGATGTTTCCATGGCAGGTTGATTGTATATTGGTTTCTCCTCTGCCTTGGACACAGAGCATTGGATGGTCATTCTCATTGTCATCCTCAGCAAGGGATGGGATAAAGTGGGGAGGAGGGAGAAGGCAGCTTTATTTCTAGCAGATGCTCAGGAAGACCCAAGGGTAGCCATGAACAGAGTAAGGAGAGCCTGAACCCTGATCAGGCATACAGGGCTTATATCCAACTCTGCCACTTACTAGTCATACAACCTTTGTTAATATTCCTGGATGCTAAGTCCTAGTTTTCTCATATGTAAAATGACTCTAAATAATAACATCTATCTCATAACTATTCTTACAATTATCAGAGATGTGGTATGTAGAGCAATTCCACTATGTCCGCTGTATGTAGGTGCTCCATTCATATTAACTATTGCAATTGAACATTTAGGGACCACACTCATCTAAACTAATAAAAGCGAAATAGTAAAATTAACCGTTTCTCCGAGACAGGGTAAGCCACGCCCACCAGCCAATCAGAGCGGCTGTATGCAAATTAGCCCAGCCAACATGGAGGCCGCCACTCACGGACCTGAGTAAACGGCAGTTTCCATTGCGGCAGGAGCGAAAGTGAAGCTGCGCCTGCTCCGCTTAAACTGGCTCTAGAGAAACACAGGTTTGAAACAATATAACAATCATAGAATCCTCGGGAGCTGAAGGAAAGAGCAGCCCGGGCCTAACCAGTAAAAGTAACAATTGTTTCATTATAGATGCTGCGAGGTGAGGCAGAGGAGGCTTCCTTAGTATTTAGTAGGCCGCCTTAAAGGAACAGTGTATCAATTATAGAAGATAAACAAACTCCTGAAACCTGCGTCCAGCCAGCCTTGCTGGGACATTGGGTCAATGGGAGCTGTGGGCAGCCTTAAAGCCCCTCACTCAGGCTGGTCAGGCACGCTAGCAGGTGGACATCCCCCGAGGGCTCCCAGACTGCAAGAGGGCACAGGCCGGGCTGAGGGACCTCCTGAGTGCACAGAGCGGCTGCAGGGTGGAACAGCGCATGACCCAGGACCCGTGAGTGGGAAAGAGGCGGCAGGGTTGGAGGGCACCGGGAAGCGGGTAAGAGGCGGCAGGGGGTCGGCGGCCTGCTTAATGGGCTTCCCAGGCCCTTTGCAGGGCATCGGGGAGCAGGAAAGAGGTGGCAGGGGGTCGGTGGCCTGCTTGGCAGCTGTCCAGGCCCTTTGCGGGGCATCGGGGAGTGGGTAAGAGGTGGC